>JAYMTA010000162.1:0-36487 GCA_036897625.1 Pelargonium cotyledonis
TTTTTGGTGTCTATTTCCTTGTTTTCCCCCCCCCCCCCCCCCCCCCCCTAAAGTTTGTCCGGTTAAATATGATCTATTGTTCCAGTAAGATCTCTCTTAATATTTTTCTGACATTTTTTTTAACTCTTTTCTGGTTTCTGGTTTACATTATTTATTGCTATGATGAAACTGTGGAAACTAACAATTTGAGAGCATCCATTTTCATTTGTTTCCAGTTTGCTTAATGGTCTAAAAATGAGAAATTTGATAATTTACTTTCTTGCAACAAAATGTGCTTACTAATTGTATTTTCTACCTTTTTTTTCATCAAAACAGTTGACATTTTCCATAACCAAGTTTGCTTTCTGTAATTCATTTTCCAATGGTTAAAAGAATTTTTTAAGCATTTGGATCTTCCTTTTTTGTGCAGGAAATTCGGGTAGCAGAAAGTTTTAGACTTTTTTCCACTATATCGACTTGCAAGCTTGATGCATTTCGGGGTACTGAAGGTAATATCAACTTCGAAGTCGACAACAGTTATTTCTTATTCACATTTTTGTGAATATATATATGTATAAGTTTATTTTTCGGTTGCTTTTGAGTTGCTTTGACTGCTATTTGGCATCAATTTCAATCACGAACTGTGTATACCTTTGCTCAAGGATGCATATTTCTCTGTTCCATGCGACCTATTGACTATCAGGGAATCTACTTGTAGTTATTTATTGCTCTCACCGTCCCAAAATGAGTGTCCTTAATTATATTTTGTGAAAAATTAAGGAGATGTTAGCTAGTGTGATATATATACTCTTGTATCCTCGTGACTATGTGTTTAGGGATACTAACTAACTTGTTAAAAGGATACTATTGACACTTCATACATAACTAACTTACTAAAAAAGGAAAGATGACACTCATTTTGAGACAAAAGTTCAAGGGAAATGGGACACTCATTCTAGGATGGAGGGAGTATTATTTTACTTTATTGGTTAACGACTTTCTATTATTAGACAAATAACGGTGCATAGCTTGGTTCGCTTATAAGTAAATGGTATATAGTTTTGATAATAAACCTTATCCTATACCTATAATTCTTTATAACAACGAACTTTTCAACGTTTAAACTCATTTTCTTATGTATGAAGTATGATCTTTTGAAATTATAATAAGAATCATATTTGTCCTTTTGGGTTGACAGGTGCTACTTTACTAGGAGTTCTATGGAGAAGAGTGATGATTGGAACCCCGAGTGACGAAGACTTGCATGTTATTGTGAAAACATGGTTTCCAAATTTGGAGGCACTTTCTGAAAAGCTCATAGGTAGACTACTCATCCTATGTTATGAATTTCTTGTTTCAGATTAGGCATGCCATACTTACACGTGAGTGATATCTCTGGCAGAAACCTATAGAAGGGTGAATACTACACCAGACCAACTTGTGGGATTTCAGTCTGGAAATTCTGCTTGCTTCAGTTCTCTCAGCCGATTCTCGTTAAGGTATTGGACAATGTTAGATATATTTTGTTTTGCATGTTAAGCTTGATTGGATCCTTATCTTTGTTTTTAATGACAGGGATCTCCTTAAATGGTGCAAGAGAATTTCAAGATTAGGTTTTAGCTTCGCGGGTTATGGTTTGTCAGCCTATGAGTGCCATTGCATTTATCAAGAGGTATGTCTCACAGATTTTTTCCCTTGTAGCAGGGCAAACATTTAATTTGCCTAGAAAGTGAAACAATGTTTTTGTCCTCAGGCTGTAGACATATTTGCATCATCTTCAACATCTGTAGATAACCGTTTGATTACAATGAAAGACATTGCAAGGGCATGGTCTGTTCCAGTTTCTGTGGCAGATTCTTTGTATCCTCGTGATAAACCCATGATTCAGGTTTCTCTATTTTTTTTTATTGCTATTAGTAATCTGTTTGATTAGATAGAATATTCTGTTTATCAATTTTGAACTGAACTGCAGGATTTGCCTTCAGAACTAAGAATTGGACGGGTTGCTCTACAGCGTATGCAAGCATTGGTGTGTGGAAGCTTTTGACTGTCTTTGTTACCTGATGAGCTTTATTAACCTTCTTGCTTACATGTTCATGTGATTACTGCAGTCACGGTGCCAAAAGAGGTCTTTTGTTGAGATCCGAAGTTCTCTGCATTTGCTTGAGAGAATAGCTTGCTCTGTTAAATGCAATGAGCCTGTACTCTTGGTTGGTGAAACTGGTACAGGGAAGACTACTCTTGTACAGAATCTAGCTGTTAGACTTGGTCAAAGGCTTACAGTTTTGGTATGTTGGGGAGAACCTCTTTGTGTGTGTATTAATAAGAGCTTTTACATTTGAGGCGTCTTTTTTAAATAAGCTTGAATAACTGTTAATTTGTGATTCATTGCAGAATTTAAGCCAACAAAGCGACTCTGCAGATTTATTAGGAGGGTTTAAGCCTATGGATGCACAGTTCATATGTATACCCCTTTATAAGGAGTTTACAGATTTGTTTTCGAAGACCTTTTCTATGACGGTATTTCTGCATTTCAAAATTTTTTGGTTGGATCCAATCTGTCTACTGTTCTTTCTGCCAACTGACTTGAACTATTCTATGTTGTTGTGCAGGCCAATGTTAAGTTTTTGGACTGCTTGCAAAAACATTTAAGTTATGAAAATTGGAAAATGCTATTATCCGGTTTTCAAAAAGGTGTTGATTTTTTCCGGAAATCTATACAAGTGTCTCGATCAGGGAATGGCAGTAAGCGTAAGAGGGATGAAGAGGAGCTCAAAGCATGGGAGAACTTTTCTGTGAAACTTGAAACTGTTTGTGGGCAAGTTGGAGCATCATCTGGAATGATATTTTCATTTGTAGAGGGAGCCTTTATAACTGCACTTAGGAATGGTGAGTGGATCTTGCTTGACGAAGTGAATTTGGCTCCTCCAGAGACCTTGCAGAGAATAATTGGCGTTCTTGAGGGAGAGAAAGGTTCACTCTGTTTAGCTGAAAGAGGGGATGCCAATTATATCGACAGGAATCCAAATTTTCGTATTTTTGCTTGCATGAATCCAGCAACTGATGCTGGGAAGCGAGATTTACCAAATGCTCTAAGGAGCAGGTTTACAGAGTACTTTGTTGATGATGTTTTGGAGGATGAAGATTTGACTTTGTTTATTAATCAATTTATGGATGACAGTCAATCCAATAGAGAATTAGTTAATAAAATAGTGCGGTTTTACAAAGCAGCAAAAAAGGAATCTGAAGAAAGGTTGCAGGATGGGGCTAATCAGAAACCGCAGTACAGTTTAAGGTCTCTATACCGAGCACTTGAGTATACAAAGAAGGCGACAAAGAAATTTAAATTTAGAAAATCAATCTATGATGGATTTTGTATGTTCTTTCTCACTTTGCTGGATGGACCTAGTGCTAAGATAATGAACCAGATGATTTTGACATATCTGTTGGGGGGAAAACTACCTCCAAACTTACCTTATGGAGATTACCTAAACATTGATAACTCAAAGTCTGAGGATGAGAATTATGTAGTCACTAAAACTGTTGAGGAGCATCTTAGGAGCTTGGCACGTGCTATTTTTGTTAAGAGATATCCAGTTCTCCTACAGGGCCCCACGTCAAGTGGAAAAACTAGCCTTGTACAGTATCTTGCCGCAAAAACTGGTCATGAATTTGTACGAATCAATAATCACGAGCACACAGATTTGCAGGAATATTTAGGTTCTTATGTAACTGATGAATGTGGGAAGCTTGTATTTCATGAAGGTGTTTTGGTTAAAGCTGTAAGGTTTGGTTATTGGATTGTTCTAGATGAGCTTAACCTTGCCCCTTCTGATGTGCTGGAAGCATTGAATCGATTGCTGGATGATAATAGAGAGCTCTATGTTCCCGAACTGGGTGAAACCATACGGGCACATGAAAACTTTATGCTTTTTGCCACACAAAATCCACCAACCTTTTATGGAGGGCGTAAAATGCTTTCTCGAGCATTTCGCAACCGATTTGTGGAGATTCATGTTGAGGAAATTCCAGAAGATGAGTTGAGCACAATATTAACAAACAGGTGTAAAATCCCAGAAAGCTATGCCAAGAAAATGGTTGATGTGATGAAGGAGTTGCAGGTGCACAGACAAAGCAGCAAAGTCTTTGCTGGAAAACATGGGTTTATAACTCCTCGAGACTTGTTTCGCTGGGCTGATCGTTACCGGGAATTTGGAATGTCATATGGAGATTTGGCCAAAGATGGTTATTATCTTTTGGCAGAAAGGCTACGAGATGAAAGTGAAAAATCTGTCGTTCAAGATGTTCTTGAAAGGCATCTCAACGTTAAAGATTTTAAAGATGGCTTGTACAAGCAGGTATGATTTTAACCTCATATTCCATGTAGAGGATTTTCATATACCCTATAGTCTCTATTAATTTTCTAGGGTTTTCATTCCTGCTGATTATATTAGATTTTGGAAGCACACTCCCTTTTTACTTGGTGCTGTACTGAAATTACAATTTGCTTTGCAATTGCTTCTCTATTATTAATTGCAATTTGTCCATTGTCAATGTAATTTGTTATGGTGTAGAAAAGGATCGCATGACTCATTGACCTTGTCGTATCATTTTTGCATTATGTACTTTTGTTGAATTCAGAATTTTGGACTCCTCTGAATTATTTATTAAATATTTTTATTTTACTTTGACACCTAGATTTGTTGGGACCTATGTTTTGTAATCCGGGTTATTGGTTGAGCGGAACATATCCTTAAAAGCTGTTCTTATCAATGTTTCTGTTTTTTTTTTTTTTCAATATTCAGGAATCAGTTGACTTTGCACAGGTTTCCAAGTCTGCTGAGAAGTATGTAATCTAATTCTTGGTTCTGCTAGCTTGTGCTTGACTTTGTCAAGATATGATTTGATTGATTTCTCACTTATGACATGGTATATTGTAGTGTCATTTGGACAAAAAGTATGCTGAGGTTGTACTTTCTTGTTGAGCGTTGCTACAAGTTGCGTGAGCCTGTTCTCCTTGTTGGTGAAACCGGTGGAGGAAAGACTACTGTCTGTCAGTTGTTGAGTATGCTATTGGGGCTGGAATTGCACATTTTGAATTGCCACCAGTATTCTGAAACTTCTGATTTCATTGGGGTTTGTACCCTGTTACTTGGCTCTTTGAATTCATCTTGCCACATTATCATCTGACCTCAGCTTTTCAAACTATTTGCAACTGGCTAGAGGATTAATGTCCTCTGTTAGAAAAAACTAAATAATATGCTCTTTTACAGGGTTTCTATCCTGTCCGAGAAAGATCGAAACTGGCATCAGAGTACAAGGATCTAGTTGAACAGTTGGTGCTGTCAAAGGCTGTTACCTGTTTTTCTTCAGAACTGGTATGCTATCTTTCTCTCTCTGTTTTATGTTTGTTTTTTTGTCAGCGTTATGGTGTTGGTTAAGTGTTTTACTCTGTTGTTTCTTTTGTCGTAGACAATATCTTCCGATATTGGTCAAGCTTCTTCAACTCTTGATCAGCTGGCCGTAATTCTGAACAGTTACAGAGAAGGTCTGGTGTCATCTCCCGATGTCACTGTAGAAGATCTTGATAATTCTGAGCAAATAATGGTTAACCTTTCTCAGCTACACCAAAAGTGGCAGATGATTTTTATGTGGAAAGATGGACCTCTTGTGCAAGCAATGAAGGCTGGCGATCTATTTCTTGTGGATGAAATTTCCTTGGCTGATGATAGTGTACTCGAAAGATTGAACAGTGTCTTGGAGCCTGATAGAAAATTGGTCGGTAACCCTCTCGTTTAGATTATGTATCTTTTATCATAAGTGAGACCTGTTGCACAAGCTGTTAGAAATAGCTGTACTTTCTATAGATGTTCTAGACACAGTTCAATTGGTTTCACCTATGCTCTAATATTAGTATGAAATGTTCAATATAATACTTTCTGCTGCTCTTATATTTGTTTTGCTGTCTCAGATCTTACATCTGATGTAATTTGACATTCAGTAATTTTGCTCTATACAATGCTAAAATTAGAATCTTTTTGGGGTCCTTTGTGACTATCTTTATATTTGTCATGTTTGACCATCTTTGAGGCGTCAAGTGATGCACTCATGGTCCATATTACGAGTTCTTTGGATAGTTGGTATTATGATGGATCAGATTTCAATAGATAATCAGAACTGATGTTTCAGAAGTTCTATATGAGGTGAAATTGGGCGAATTAAGGATATCCTAGCTGTACTGATTGATCAAGTGAGCATATTTGTATGATGAAAAGTATTCTTCACAAAATTTTAGAAGCTGTTAGGCGTAGGAAGGGGTATCTATGATATATCCTTCAAGAATAAAGGCCAAACACATTGGCTTTAACTCTTCTTTCTTTTTATTCCATATCTTTTCCTTTTGCAGTTATTGGCTGAGAAAGGGGGACCTATCTTGGAGAAAATTACTGCACATCCAAGCTTTCTTGTTCTTGGGACTATGAATCCTGGTGGTGATTATGGAAAAAAAGAACTATCTCCAGCGCTTCGTAATCGATTTACTGAGATATGGGTTCCTTCTGTTAGTGATTCAAATGAGCTCAGAAGTATTGCCTTTGAGAGGTGTGTGAATTTTTTATTAATCATTTTCATTAAGATACTTTATTTGGATTAACTCTTTGTTGATTGATTTCATTGTTATTTATTTGTATCTTAAGGTTTTCGAATCCAGAACTGACACGCTTCGTGGATCCTATGCTAAATTTCTGGGAAGTAAGTTCAAATCCAATTCATTTGTGCATTTTTGTGTAACGGTTCTTTAATTTAAACAATAGTATGTTGATTGTTATTGTAGCTGCTATATATTTGCGAATGTTAAATTAAATACACGTCCGTTCATGCACACTTATGGTTTGGTAATGTAAAGAGTTCAAAGTTCAAACTCTAACATTTTTGTTCCTATTTTACAATTTGTAATTTGTTTTCACATATTTACATCTTAGACTCAGATGAATGTCTTCATTGAAATGACTCCACCCATTTTAGTGAAGACATGCATAAAAATATGCCACAGATAGCTTAGAAACAGTTGTGTTCATATCATTTGTGGGTGTGGCTGACTCCTCCTTGAGATATCCCTATGATTATCCAATGCAAAAGGATCATGAGTAATCAGAAACAAAAATAAATAGAAACATAATCTCCGATTATGGGAGAAATTGGCTATAATCTTCTCTAATCTCAGTTTTGCTTATGTGTCAAATGACTTTGGTGATATATTCAAAAAAATCTCAAACATTGATTGGAGTGGGTAGGTTATTGTCATCCCTATCCATTCTGCCTCTACATCTTTTTGCATAGCTTTTAATCCCTTTGTATTGTGGTTTTAATTGCATCCACGATCATATTCTTGTATGCTGCTCAGCTGGTAGATGACGTTTTTGTCATCCTCTCTCGAACATGTTTTCTCATGGACTTGAAGCTCAGATTTAGACCCTGCGCTTGAACTAATGGATCTCTCTTGTTCTTTTTATCTTGTTATCGATAATTTTGGGTATGCATCAAGTCTTATATGGGGTTCCTTTGTTTCTATATTTACTTTCATGTTCAATTTCTGCAGTAATTTACATAGAAATATATTGTGGTTTCTGTATGTTTGTTGGAAAATCCTGATACATTTGGGTATTGCTGATTTTTCTTTACAGTGGTTCAACCAGTTACAGATGGGGAGACTGCTTACTGTGAGAGACCTCCTTTCATGGGTTGCTTTTACTAACGCTACTGAAAAAAGCTTAGGACCTGAGTATGCCTTCCTTCATGGGGTTTTTCTTGTTTTGCTTGATGGACTAAGTCTAGGTATGCTCATGCCTTGTTGTAGCTTTTAATCTGTTATAGGACTTCCTCTGTTGAACTTTGAACGTGCTTTTTGCATTAAATGACTCTCTTTGTATCATTGTTACTTTTCTTCAATCATGGCCTTTTCTCTTGCATCTGTATTTCAGGGACTGGTATTTCAAAGAAGGATGCTGCTAATTTGAGGGAAAGATCCTTGCTTTTTCTTTCAGAGAAACTCAAGGTTCATTTTCTTTTCCAAGGTTTAATGTACATAGGTTTGACGTTGCTTTATATTTTGATCCTTCTTTTGGTTCTGTCCACATGTTTACTTTCTTGGCACTTTACAACTTTATCATTAGCCTTGTTTTTTCAAATGGTGCCGTCACACCAAACTTTCCTCAAAATGTACATGCTTGGGTATTGTTGGGGTGGGGGAATCAGTGGACAATGCAGAAAGCATTTGCAGACTTTTGAAATACATTGTCTTCTAGTTATTTTTGATTGCTTTCTACTTTTTATGTGAATAATTATGGTAAAAAAAATGCCTCCATTTACTTTTACATTCAGTGTAAGTTTTAAAGTTAATTGTAAGGGATGAAGAAGAATGATTTCATTTTACTACTACAGGTGGATAATACTAGTTGCAGTGACTCGAGTCTTTCAAAGTTGGAAAATTATGGTTGGGGTGATCTTGAAACAACTAGGGAGGTTTCTAGCTGCGATGATATGCAATGTGACAACATATTTGGCATCAATCCATTCTACATCGAGAAAGGTACCTTTTCCGATACTTTTAGTATGTTTACTTGGTAAATTTATTTAAATAAAACTATTATCAGGAGAGGGTTAGGAAGGATCAAGGGACTACAAATGAGGTTTTCTAGCAACTTAAGTTTTGTCTTTTTTCATTTTATGGAAGGGTAGAGGCTTTCAGGTTTTTTTAGTCAATTTTCTCAAGTGTCAATGGAAATATGTTATTGATTGTAATCTGAGGGTAGAGTGCCCAGCTTGGGAAATTCTATGCCCATACTGCTTGGAGATAGAGTAATGAGTCACCCCATGCGGTTGATTAGCTAGCTTATTGTAGCTCTGCTGTTTTGTTATGTTATGTTATAGAAATCAAAACAAACAAAAGAAGATTTTCAACCCCTGTTTTACTCTGCTTTGCAAACCTCTCTTCTTTTCCCATTTCTAAACTTAGACTATCTTGTCGGTTACATTCTCCCTTTTTTATTCCTATTAATCATGTCACTGACTTAAGTTATGCCTATAGGTAAAGTTGACTTTGTGATTGGGGGATTTGAGTTTTTGGCTCCCACAACGCGTAGAAATGCCTTGCGAGTACTCCGGGCCATGCAGCTTTCTAAGCCTGGTATGTATTGTCATTGCTAACAGTTCTGCTTCCATTGCTCCTTCATTATAAACTGGCCTCTTCGTATATAACTTTCTACATGCTATGTTTTCCAGTTTTACTTGAAGGTAGTCCAGGAGTAGGGAAAACAAGCTTAATTGTTTCCTTGGGAAAATATTCTGGGCATAAAGTTGTTCGGATAAATCTGTCCGAGCAGGTTAGTCTTCCCCTCCTTTACTTGTATTATTATATTCTAATATCAATGTTTTGGTTTTGTTTCTGCAACTCAGTTATACTTCTGGTGCAGACTGACATAATGGATTTGTTGGGGTCGGACTTACCTGTTGAAAGTGATGAAGGAATGAAGTTTGAATGGTCTGATGGAATCCTTTTGCAGGTAAGATGGCTTTGTTTTTTTTTTTTTCTTTCTATTTATTCTCCTCCCTTATATCCATCAATTCTTATATTTTGTGTGCCATTGATTACTTAAGATTTATTCTGACATACACTCCTCATTTACTGAAGGCTTTGAAGGAGGGATGCTGGGTTCTTCTTGATGAGCTTAATCTTGCACCACAATCCGTCTTAGAGGTGCTTTATTGCACCTCCATTTATTTTCCACTAGTTTTTTTTTTTTCCTGCTGCATACTTTCTTCTTTTGTACTATCTGCAAGTAACTTCTATGGACGAATGCTTATCTGTATCAGGGACTTAATGCTATTCTGGATCATCGAGCTGAGGTTTTTATTCCTGAGCTAGGTCGTACTTTTAGGTGCCCATCATCTTTCAGAATTTTTGCTTGTCAAAACCCTACCAATCAAGGTGGTGGCAGAAAGGGTCTTCCAAAATCCTTCCTTAACCGTTTCACTAAGGTATGTTTTCTTTATTCTGAATGTTGCTATGGATATTGAGCATGCGTTGACATGGTTTTATACAAGTACTTTGGAGTGTGCTTTAGCTAACTGCTTTATTGTTATTGGTTTCAGGTTTATGTGGATGAGTTAGTTGAGGATGATTATCTTTTCATATGTAGCTCACTTTATCCATCCATTTCAAGGAATCTACTTTCTAAACTTATATTATTTAATAAACGATTGCATGAAGACACCATGATATATCATAAGTTTGGTCAGGATGGCTCGCCTTGGGAGTTTAATCTGCGAGATGTAATTCGGTCATGTGAGGTTATTCAAGGTGTGATCCCAACGCTCTGCTTCTTAAACTGTTTATATGGTTAAATTAACAGTGTTAAAAAAAAAAGTGTTAGTTTTCTGAGATCTTGTTGCTTTAAATTTTAGGGGCTCCAGAGAAAACAAGAATTGATTGTTTCCTCAACATTCTCTATCTACAAAGAATGCGTACAGCCTCTGATCGCTTAGAAGTCCTTCAGCTCTATGAAGAGGTGTTTGCAGTGAAGCCATATATTGATCCTTTCCCAAGGGTGCACCTAAATTCACAGTACTTAATTGCGGGGAACTCTGCAATTAAGAGGAATTACACTCAGTCGTCTAAAATTCTTAGTGATCAACTTAAACTTTTGCCGGGAATTCGTCACAGCTTGGAAGCTGTTGCGCATTGCGTACAACATCAATGGCTCTGCATATTGATTGGTCCATCATCATCTGGAAAGACGTCATTGATAAGATTACTTGCTCAGCAGACTGGTAATTCACTGAACGAATTGAATCTTTCTTCTGCAACTGACATCTCTGAACTACTTGGATGCTTTGAGCAGTATAATGCCTACCGTGAATTTCGTTGTGTTGTATCCCAAGTTGAGTGTTACATCAATGAGTACTGCAGTCTACAATTGGAGTCCTCAATGGAGGCATTCCTTGGTGAAAGGAAGGATTTATTTAGGAGCTGGCTGGCATTATTATCTAAGATGGAATATGATTTTGTGTCAACTTCTGCATCTATGTATAATGGAAAACAGAAGGACATTGGTAATTCTCTGTGCTTCTTGGTCGAGATCATTGGACAACTAAAGTTGGATCTGGAGAAAAATGATTTACCCGTATCTTGGTCAAGCAAGGAACTCAATAAAATCATGAGCACACTTTTAAAATTGCAAGAAGACCACCAGAGGAAGAAATTTTCAGCAAAATTTGTATGGGTGGTTGGGCAATTAATTAAGGCTATAGAAAATGGAGAATGGGTTGTTCTTGAGAATGCAAATCTTTGCAATCCCACGGTATGTCAGTTCTGTGAATGCTTTCTATCCATATTTTGTTTCTCTTGTCTGTCACAGTTTCAAAACCGTTTACTTAATTTTTTTAATTGTTAATTGTAGGTTCTTGATAGAATCAACTCTTTAGTGGAGCCATCTGGATCAATTACAGTTAATGAGTGTGGAACGGTTGATGGTAAACCAGTTGTTCTGCACCCACACCCAAATTTTCGAATGTTCCTTACTGTTAACCCAAGCTACGGTGAAGTGTCCCGTGCAATGCGAAATAGGGGAGTTGAAGTATTTTTAATGCAACCATATTGGCTTGTTGAAAAGGAAAATGGATACGGTTGTGAGGATTTGGAACTCAAGGATGTGAAGAGATTTATTGTTTTATCGGGTATTCCTGTTGGTAGATTGGTCTGTTCAATGGCCGAAGCACATGTCTATGCTAAGTGTGAAGGTCTACGGCTTAATGTTCACATTAGTTATCTTGAGCTAGCGCGTTGGGTTCAGCTCTTCCAGCAGCTTCTTATCAATGGAAATCAGCCTATGTGGAGCCTTCACATAAGTTGGGAGCACACATATCTTTCGTCTTTAGGTGAGGCTGAGGGATGGGGTATTGTTAGTCATGCTAAATTGGCTTATTTGTCGGTCACTGAATTGTCTAAACCTGATTCATCATGGGGATATTCTTTAAGCCTGCCTGGTGGATGGCCAATGCCGTTGAAGTTAAGAGACTTTGTGTGCTATTCAAAAGAAGCATCCATCAAACAAACATGTTCATATCTTGGCTTCTTGGGGGCTCAGTTTGCATCTTGTGAGTTGGGAACTGCATGGGATAAATATTCTTTGGATCAAACTTCTGCTAGTGGTTATGCAAGGGCATACATGATGGATACTATGTTGTTACATAAAATCATATATTCTAAGTCTTCAACTGGGTTAATATCATACTCATGTCAGAATGAAGCCCCTAATTCAGTATTAGGTGATAAGTTGTTTTTTGCTGCCAACTGGACAGTTGAACAGATCACTGAAAGGGATCTTAACCTGTACCTTATTTGGTTTGGCTGGTTTGGTTCTCAGTTGGAGCCCTTTTCTCATTTTTTCAAATCTTTCCCAAGTTTGCTAAAAGAAGAATTGAAGCATCCCATCTGGAAACGTGTTCATGCCTGCCGCGAAGACCTTAAATCACTTCTGAATATAGATCTAGATGTACAGCCGATGCTTTCATTTGACTTGGTTGAATTAGCTTCTTTTGATGACAGGTCGAGAATGTCCAGTGAAGTTCTCTCAAAGGCTGTTAGTTGCATCACTCTGCTAAGGCTGAGTTACCAGCAATGGAATGCTGAGAGTATCCATGACTACTGTGATGAAACTCAGTGTTTCAAACCTGTACTGAAATCTTTGCAAATTTTGGAGAAGAAAATTCTTGATGTGGTTGTTGACTCTCTTTCCTTTGATCTTCTAGTTCAATTGTACAGTGACCTACTGGACAATCACATGTTATTTTGGAAAAATATTGTGGCATCTCATCTTGAGGACTTGGCAATTTCTGGGCGCTCTATGGTGAAAAGCATCACAAAGATGCAGGATATCTTTCCAAGTGCAGTTAACACTGTACTGGTAAACTCATTACACCTTGTATCATAATCGCCTTTCCTTTTAATTTGCTATAGTCACTATATAACTTTACTTTTTATGGAATAGATGGAGGTCAGGAATCTAGAAAAAGTTTGGCACTTTCAAGCACAAAAATCCTTGCTGTGGGTTCATGGTGGTCATCCATTTTTGCCTTCGTCATATGACCTATTTCATAAGCAGCATCAGCTTATTGTGCTTTGTGAGTCATTTTGGCCCACAGAGAGGAGAAAGTCGTGGAAACATGGTACAGTATATTTATCATCTTAGAGTGCTTGCAAATTTACTAAATTTATCTGTCTTGATTTTTTTATGTCTGTTTTTGTTTCAGTGGATGATTGTCTTACTAAGGTTGTTGCATCTTCTAATCCTGACCTTCGGTTACTTGCAATACAAGGTAGAACCTTCATATTTCTCTATGATAGAGCATTGGATGTCGTGCTGATATTTTGTCCAAGCTTTCTTATCTTTTTATGTTACTGTATTAGAACTGGAAGTGAAAACCCTTTAGCTATGAATATAGGGCCAGTGTTTAAGAGAATTGGGAAATTTAACTATGCTTTGTTACTAGCTCCACACCATTCTTCCAGATTTATACTTTATGTGAAGTCAAAATCCAAAATATGAAACTCTTGTCCTTTTAACTTGACAGTGTCACCAAAATGACTAGATGAATATTACAAGACAAAAAAAATCACATGAAATGCTACTGCTGCATTTATGCAAATAAAAAGTCAGTGATCATTACCTTCTACAATGCGGTAAACAGTTCAGTGGACCAGTGAACAATAAATTACTCTAAAGAATTGTTAGAATATGAAATCAGATGTAAAGTTCTGCACTTTGGCTACCTTGTTGTTCTATTGTAACTGTTATCCTATTGACTGTTTCTGCTCATATAAAATAATTTTGTTGTTGATGCCTAAGTTGCACGGATACGGATACGTGACACGCAGTATGATACGATACGCATACGGCGATACGCAATTTTCATAAAATATGGGATACCTTACGTTACAATACGTTTGCTAAAAATAAATAAAAATATAGTATATTATGTATATTTTTATATATATAACTCATATATAATAACAACAATAATAAAATATATATGAATTAAATTCAAAACTGTTTCAGTTAGGTTTGTTTTCCTCTTTATTTCCTTTTTTTGCCGTACACATGAGGTAAAATGCATACAATACGTTTCCCTTTTTCTTTTTTTTTTCCTTTTTTTTTGCTGGATGCGCTAGATTGGTAACACAGTACGTATTCTGAACGTATTTGGACGTACGCGTATCCAGTATGTACGGGATACCTGTACATGAAGGTAAATAGCGTATCCGTGCATCATAGGTTGATGCATATGCCTGGTGTTGTGTGTGAGATGTAATTAGCTGTCATGCTTTTGGTAATGCAATTCTTACATGGTTGGCCGCTGGCCTGCCTTGCTACCTTTTATTCTGTTGTTTGCCTATGTTCTCATATGCAGATCCACTTTTTTCTTCAAACATTATGCTTCTAGGTATCTGCATGCCATCATATATTGTGACCCAGTGTAGCGATTACATTGATGCTGTTAAGCATTTGGAGAACATCTACGAGGTTTGTTTACTAGAGTTATTTATACTGTGAAATCATATGCATGGTCATTTAACCTTGTGTATAAATTTTATTTCATACAGACTTTTTTGAGAAGGTTTAATGAAGAGGAAAGTAAACTAGAAACACATCTTGGGTCTGACAAGCATACTCTTTCTGAGGCAAATGCAACTGTGTGCTGTGATTTTCCTCCTGAAATAATGTGCAGGAAGTCTGGCTTCAATAGCTGGCTTGACATTGTTCCCATAATTGACAGTACAAGTTTTTTCTTGGACATTGATTTATTGAAGGAGCTATCATCAATTCTCTTGCTTGAGCCTGAAGAAGCTATGCAAGTAAGCTAGCTACTAACAATGTGTATTGTCTGCTTTACTTGACTGAGTGGTGTTTACCTGTGCTGTTTTCTAATTATGATTTCATAGTATGTTCTCACGTAAGATTTATCATCAATTCTCTTGCTTGAGCCTGAAGAAGCTATGCAAGTAAGCTAGCTGCTAACAATGTGTATTGTCTGCTTTACTTGATTGAGTGGTGTTTACCTGTGCTGTTTTCTAATTAGGATGTCTTAGTATGTTCTCATGTAAGATTTCCTATAAACCATCTGTTCTTTAATCAAGCACATTAGAATTTATACTGTTAACTTCAGTCATATCTTTTGGTAAATAGTAGTTACGAGTGCAACATACTCTTTTGCCTTGAACAGCAAAACAAGAAATTAAATTTTATATGACCTGTCTTAGTGTCCTATTGCACCCCATACATTGGATATTTGGTGGTGCCTCTGGAATTCTTTTTGTTTATTTAATATTACTATAGCATGTTTTATTAGCTTCAGAGCTGCATGTTCTTATTGTTAATTTTCTTCTCCTCTCAAATGACAGCCCTTGGATTGCTTACGCGACCGCCTGAGTCATGCCTTGAATTTTTCGTTGAATTTCTCATCAAGACCACCCCAATGTTTTTCACCACATAAAAAGATTATGTTGTTGGGGGAAGAGGTTTCTGTTGGTGCAGGTCAATTTCATACTTGTTACTAGTCAGTACTCTGTATATCCAATTTACTTATATTTCATCATTTCTTTGTGTTACAGTGGACACATATATGGCCGGTTATGTACTTGAAATGTGGTATAGGTGGCACCAATATTTATGGAGTCACTGTTCTGTTCCTTTCAAGGTATTTTGTTGATTTTCAGAGTTGCTGTGAAGGTTTCATTCTTTTGATTGAGCAAAACCTTAATTGTCTGCTTATTGGCATGCAGAATGAAGCAAGTGTTGATGGTGATGATACTCCACAATCCAATTTACTGATTCATCCTGTGATCACATCAACGATCGTCAGTATTTTGTAAGATAATTTCTATGACGTTTGTGCTTGCACTTTTTGATATGTAATCAGGCCTGGCATTCATTTCAACCTTCTAATATGATCTATCTATTTCTATTTTCTAACATTTGCAGTTTAGCACCTCTTCTTTTTATTTGCTAATCTTTATTGGTAATTGCTCTCACACATAGAGATCTGGTGGTTTCATCATAATTCATAGTGCAATACTTTCTATCTCTAGCACAATGTTTTGACATTCACTCCTTTATTTGGAGTGAAATGTATATTTTCCTTTGCTCACTAGATGATTGGATTCTCTGCATGTCTTTGGTTCTTATTTTTTCTGTTGCCTTTCTCAGGCAAGGTACATCAGCTATAAAGGATTATTTTGTGTACCGTTCAAAGCTTAAAGCAGCATCACGTAGTCTTTGGACAAGTTCACGGGAGAAAGATTTGTCAAGCTGTCTTTTCCCTGCTTCTTGTTCTCTTTTCAAGCAGGTATATTTCTTTTTATCAAATTTAGTATTTTTTAATTTATTTTGTTTCAATTTATAATTGTTTCATAATGATGACATTCTTCTTACAGATTATTTATGCACACAAAAAATCTTTTGATGCTGATAAATTTGCTGAAATCAAGTCAACTCTATGTTCTCTTGAGAAGGAAATGATCAAGGTATGCATTTTGTGAAATTTTCAACCATGTGATTAACCTATGGGAGTTTGCTGTTGCTTGGAGAAGAGACTCATCATTCATATGGTTACGTCCTTTTTTAGCTTGTACATTTTACTCCAGAAATTTTTTAGCTTGTCCATTTTACCCCAGAAATTCATGTGCTTTTGATGTACAATGGAACTGTACTGTATAAATTTAATTGGTGCTTGTTTTTTAAAATATCAAAATATTGTAATTCGCTGTTATAGCTTTCCCTTTCCTTTGGCTGCAGGAAAACTCAATCCAGCGTCTTAGCTCTCTTATCGCTTCATCTAATCATCAGCAACTAAAATCCTTGGTGAATAAACATATTGAGCCACTACTTGAAGAGCTCTATCCTCAACCTTCATCTACTGGTACTTTGTATATCTTTTCTTTTCCTTTTTTGGCGCCTGCTATTGCAATTATCATTTGTGGATCCCAATTTGTTTCCGTATGGGGTTTGAGATCTTAGATTGGTCATTGTTTCTTATCCTTTATTTTGTAGACTTCATGTTTCTATAGTAGTACAATGTTATAATTACCATAGAATGGTCATTGAATATTATATTTCATTTTGTAGACATCCACTATAATCTTGGCCGTGCTTGGTTACGGATTGGAGGGTTACGTTTTCAGCTCTTGCTTAGCTGTGATGATAAGGATCCTACCAAGAAGTATTTTTTGAAGTGCTCACAGTTAGAAGAGAAGATTTCCAAGCTTGAGCTTGAAATTGAGGTATTGGTGGTTGAGTTTATGCCTTGTGCTCTCAAGTTTATACCCTCTTGCTGCATCTCACTAACTTCACCCTATCTTCAAGTTTTGTGCATAAGGGTACTGTGTTTGATATTATTTGTTGATAAACCTATTTCTGCTGTTTGATTTAATCTAGGTACGACAAGAGTGTAACCACTTAGCTGGATGCTTTGCTACAAGTGAAGCTGATAAACAGAGAGCAGACCAATTAGAAAGTCTTAAGCTTGAGCATAGAAAGGTGCAAAGAAAGGTATGGAAGATTTATTCTATATTTCACTTTTTTGGAATGTGGTGCCTTATCGAAATATCAATTAAATGTGGTATTTCAATTATCTAGCATAATATAAGGTGAATTACGGGACGAGAAATGAAAATAGGATTACAAATTTCTAATACGACCAGGATAGGTACAAATTACTTAACCATCTAGAAAACATGAATGCCTAACTATAACATCATAGTTTTTTCTTGTTGGGCCTTCCATTTGATATAGAGAACATTCTCTACTTGATTGTAGAAAGAGGGACATTAAAGATTGAATATGTTTTAAACTACTGTGCGGAATAAGTAAGGGCAGATTTTTTGGGTTCATGTTTAACGCATGATTCTACCGAACATCTAATGTGCTTTCTGTCATCACTGATTCACTGGTCCTTTACTGCTGCTACTCATAACCTTATGTAGCCAGCTGTTTATATTTCTTATTGTTATTACATAAAAGGGTAAAAAGTAGATGGATGAAATGTTTTTATCCCTGATTTCTAAATTTTATCTAGTCTGTATCACCTTTGAGTCTATTCTGGTATCTTTCTTATATACTTTTTGTCTAACAAATAACTTTGTATCCTTATACTCAGATTGTATTCCGCTCTGATCCCAAAAAATTCAAGAAATTAAAATATGAATGCAAGAAATTTTTTGATGATTATTTCGATAAATTCTTGGGGTTGGCGATGAATTTTAGTAGCATGGATTTGCAACAGATTGTCAGCAAAGTGAGGAACTGGCAGGTATGTCAGTTATGAATGTAATTTGAATTTAACTGATTACATCTGGTGAAGGCCTCAATTCAATTGGATAGTTTTAACTTACTATCAATATGTTTTCCATTTTTCTAATTGAATTCCCAGGAAGATGCAATCAGTTTTGTTGAACGATTATTGGATGAGTATCCTGCTTATGATGATATAGTTCAGCCAGTTCAAGTTGCAATGTATGAAATGAAACTTGGCTTGTCGCTGGTTCTGTCAAGTGCTTTGCAGAATTCATTTCTGAGAAGAGTTGAAGAAGATAATATTGATCGGGTTATGGTAATAGACTGCAGCTCACAATTATCTTTTTCCAACATTAAATATAACTTATAATTTTAGAGTTATCCTTTAGCTATAAAGGTCTGACAAAGATATTGTGGCAGGAAACAATCCATGAATTCATAAGATATCCAAGAGGTTGTGCATTTGAGCCCACCTCTGCTGATCATGAAACTTTGCTATCAAATCACCCAACAAAAAGCTGGGCACTTGATTTTAATTTGCTCGAAAAGTTAGTTGCTGTATCTAGTGACGCCAGTGCTGATAAAGCGGTTTGTGTCTTAAATACATTGATTATTGTAGTTGCATCATTTTTCTATACTGTTGTTGGGCACAAACGATGTTCATTTTCATTTAATTTATTCAGTTGCCGATTTCGGAATCTCATGCAAAAGCTGCTCTACATCAAAATATTCTTCTTCGTGTTGCACTTTCTGTAGCCAATGCACAAATCATGGATAAGGCATCTTATATGGTGAGATTATTTGTTGAAGTGATTTGTGTCTTTCTAGCTTTATTTAGTGGTATTTTTATCTGATTCAAGAATATGCTATAAATCAGCTACTCGATAAAATCTTCAATGATTTTACGAACCTCTGGATGAATATGAAAGTTCAAACAAAAACCAAAGAAGATTATGATGCTCAACAGTTCAAGTTCAGGCCTCGTGCATTCACAATTGATAGCGTTGTAGAAGTTGACATATCAAGTCTCAGCAAGTTGTTCGCTAATGATAGTTTTTCTGAATGGAAAGAGTCTGAAGATGATCTTACTGAAAGGGTAACGCATCTATTCACTATTTTTCGTTTTCTGCCTTTATTGTCCTCTTAACGCTTCATCTGTTCAGATGGAAGGTGATGAAAGACATGAAAGTTTAGAGGATGAATGGAGCCTGATGGAAGAAACCGTTTTGAACAACATGGTCTACATTCATAATCAGTTGTTTGGATCAGTTAATCTTGTCCTTGCTGTAAGTTTGTTTAATTCTCAGAAGGTTGTAGGGTTTTTATTACTTGTCATATTCTTGCATTATGTCTTGATGACATGCTGATGATGCTATGATTTTGCTTGATATTCCTTTGACTTGCGCGAATGTTTTTCTCTTTGACATGTATTTTGCAATTCAATATCACTCTAATGTACACTAAGTGATATGGTTTTTTTTTACTCAGCCTGGAAAATTCCATGTCTCTGATGTGGATAGACTGCTTTCCTTTGGTGACTCATACTCATTGGGAGTGGGGATGATCAAAGGTGACTCAAAACCTGCATAAAAGATTGAATCTATATTTTTTTCCTAAAGCACATATTTACTCTCCCTTTATCTTTCCAGGTTTAGGGGGTCTATCGTCTTCCAACTTGGATGCTAAGCTTGTTCCAGAGCATTTACTCCGCCTTTGCTTGGAGCATAAAGGAGTATTTGTTTCATCTTCTGATTCAGCTCTCAAATATAATTTTTACAAGGTTTGAAACTTAGATAGTTGAATAGTTTGGTGTCCTTGTCTTATCACTTCATGTTTTAATGTGTTTTTGCTTCTTGTGGACTAGGATTCAAATGCCCCTTCAATGTCTAAGATGGTCGAGTTGCTTACTTCACTTAAGCAGCGGGTTATTTCTCTTTTGGCTGAGTGGGAAGATCATGCTGGTCTTCAGAAAATTTTGGATGTGGTTGAAATGCTTTTGGTTATTCCTTTGAACACCCCTCTGGCTAAGGTAGCATATTCTGTGTCGCTTATTCTTCGTGTTTTGGATGCAGAAAGGTCAAATCTCAGTTTTGCAACTATGTAACACTTAACTGTTGGCCATCCATGTTGGGTCCTTATGTTTAAAATCCCTAGGGTTTTATTAATAGGATGTTCCTTCCTAATTTTTTGTTGCTTATGAGTACTCTGGATTACCTTATCTCTCGTGGCATACTCATCTGTGTACTGGACAAGTGACGAGTTTAACATTTTTCCTCTTTGCAGGCTCTTTCTGGATTGCAGTTTCTACTTAATAGGATCTGGGCATTACAGGAGAGTGGTTCAAAGTTTGCTCTTGCTGGTAAGCATTTCACCTTTACTTCTCCACCTGGTTTTTTTTTTTCTTTTTCTTTTTTTTTTAAATAAAAAAACTTCTGATCTTGTTTCTTCCATGGTGGCTACAGAGCTGGAAAACATCATTGCTCTGGCATCCTCATGGCAAAAGATGGAGTTCGATTCTTGGCCTGCTTTGCTTGATGCTGTGCAGGATCAGTATGAGAAAAATGCTGGGAAGGTAAATGACAGCATTTAAAATTTGTAAAACTAAATCTCATTTCCATTATATAGGTTAGGGAAATAAACTACTATCATCTATAGCAACAAACATGTGACTGGCTATATCTGTTTGATCTACTGTTGATTCATCAATTCCATGTGTTGGTTGCAGTTGTGGTTTCCCTTATATTCAGTTTTTCATCGTGATTCAGCCGATGCTGCTGGATATAACCAGTCTACAATACAGAGGCATGAGCTAAATTTTCTGTGTTGCTTGAATATGTACTTTTTGTTGATGTGACCTTGACTTACACTAGTTGTACTTTCAGTTTGGAAGAATTCGTTCAAACATCCAGCCTTGGTGAATTTCGAAAACGCCTTCAACTTCTGTTGGCATTCCATGGTCAGATCAAAGCTGGTAAATGCTTGAAAATTTGTTCAAGGTAAGTCATAACAAATACTCTTTTTTTTTCTCTTTCGTTCTGTCATATTTGTTGTATTGAGAGTGAGAGAGAGACGATTCTTCCATTATTTTACGTTTGTTACATCATGCAGCAATTCCAAGATGGAGAACCTTATGATTATATACAATGTATTTGGATTCTATGTGCAATTCTTGCCATTGTGAGTCCCCTGCCTTATTTAAACTATAACATGTACTACTTTTTGTTTAAGAATCTGGAGGTTGCATGGGTTATTTATCATAACTTTTTTACTACTGACAGAGTAATGGAGCACATGGAAACTAATAGAAAGAAAATTGAGACGGAACTGAAACAACTATTGAAGCTATGTCGATGGGACCGTATGGAAAACAATTTGTCCTTTGAAAACTCAAAAAGGACCCGCCAGAAGCTCAAGAAACTTATTAAAAAGTACACTGTAAGTATATCACCTTGTGCATAGGTACTCTGTCAACATTCGATGATTAACCATTTTTATAATCGATATTTCAGATTCAGGACAATTCTACTCTTAGAACCCTAATTTGACCTCATATACATTGTCCATTTGGTTATTGATTAGTTTGTACTCTTTTCTTTGTATATTTCCCTTTTTCTTATAATTGATAGAAAGTGTATGTAATAATCATTACAAACCATCCCTGACAAATGCTTAATCATATCTACGAAGCATAAAGTTTCTATATATGAAAGGCAACTTGCCTTGATGGAACTTGTTTCTTAACTTATCTTAAATGCTGAGCAATATACGTACATGGAGGTTTCAATTGTTTCATTCATTTGATGAAAATCAATGTGGTGCTGATTTATTCATTTATTAAGTCATGCAAGTAGTTGTCTTATGCCTTCATCCATTGCAACAGGATCTACTGCAACAGCCGGTAATGCTTATTCTTAATCAGGAAGCAGCACAGTATGCAGCAAAAGCTCAATCTTCTCAAGGCCCAACTCCCCTCAATAGTTTTTCAGACAAAAATGAAGAGATATTGAACTCTGCTTTACATTTGACGCAGTTAAAAGATGAAGACAGGTGAATTATTCGTCTGCTTTAGTTATTTTGAATGCTACAGCCAACCAACTTCCTCCAATGTGAATGTGATTAACTGATTATCTGACTTCTCTGGTATAGGTTTATGTGGCTCTCCAAATGGACAAAAAAAGTAAATCAAGCGTTGCAAGACTTGCATCCTGGAGGGACATCTGGTATTGACAATTCATACTCAGGTTTAATTAGTTCTTTTATTTTCTTTTATTCATGTCTATCTGTGCCAAGCAGTCTTGTGAGATTATTTATCTGCAGACATTTCAAGTATCATTCCACAATCCTCTGCTTTCGAGTCTGTATGCCATATATACCAGGAAGAATGGACTGTTGTATGGCATACACTCGAAAATATATGTGAAACCACGTCAGGATGTAGTGATCGCTGGAAGGTTATTGGCAAGAGAATTGGGAAGAGGAGGGATTTGGATGAACTTTTGAAGTTGTTAGAGAGCAGTGGGTTGCGTAGGCACGGATTTATGGCTGTGCAGGTAATATGCCCCTATTTTTATGTCATATACATAGCTTGAGTTATTTCACATGAACATGTAAAATCTAAAGTTGTTTTTTCTTCTAATGACGGGCAATTCATAGGATCAACTCAATTCCAACCAGTTATCTTTGCGGTTCCTTGGACCATCATATGATGTGCATCATTTGCTGCCGGAAGGACGTAGACTGACTCATGGAACTTCTGATATTGTTGATTCAAGTGAAGTCCAAAGTACTAATTGGAAAACAGTCAATGAATATTATTTCAAGAGCATGGCATCAGTGCTGGTTTTGCAGCAGATTTGCCTAAAGTTTCACAAAGACTTTTCTCTTGAGCAGGTAATTTTTCATGGACAAACATTACTCAAAGTTTCCTTGGTAGTTCAGTTGCTTTAGTCATCAACTTGGCTTTTATGCTCTATACTATCATATCTTCCAATGTAGTATGGATTCTTCAACCTTGAAGAATTGTCCCAGTTGTGTAATTCTGCTATTCAGGCATTTGTATAGTATATATATATTTGTAATCTAATAGTTTTCCCATTACAATGTAGGTTAATAGGTCGGCCTCTTTTCTCGACCATCTTATTGCCATTCAACAGGAGCATCGGGCTGCGGCTTATAGTTTCACTGAGCATTTGAAACGATTGCAGAAATGTACATCTGCTTTGGGATCTTTGTGTTCTAGTTCCTCTCAGAGCTCCAATGCTCAGAATGGCCATGCTGTTAAGAAGTTTATGTGGGAACAAAAAGTGTGTACTATTGATATTATTTCTTGTCTGGATGTTTTTCCTCCTTTTTAACATGGCAACTGAGCTCGTTTATTTTTCTTAATATTGCAGCTTATATTTGATAGCTTGTATGAGATCTCAAACGAAGAATTGCTGTTGCTAAGAACAGTTGAAAGTACTCATTTGAATGGTTGTCGAAGTGTCAAACCTGCAGCAAATAAGGTTCTAGATTTCATAACGGAATTTAATCAAGTTTTTCGGCAGTCCAAGGTGTGTGATTTTTTTTTATTTGGTTGTAATTACTTGGGTGTAATAGACCTTGCATCTTACTCATTAGAACATTCTGACAGGAATCACTGGATAATTATTTTGTTGGTCGTGATGGAGCTATAACCACAATGGCTGGTTCATTATATCCTCATGTTGTGTCAGTTCAAGAAGAACAGATGGTCACTCAAAACTTTCTGGTCATTAAAAAATTCCACAAGCATCTCTCTGATTTTCGACAAGATTTTGATGGAAACTCAGTTGAAGAGGCTCTGCTATATCACTTTGATAATGTGATAGAGAAGGTATCTTCTTTTTTTAACTTCCATTTCTTCTATAAATTTGAGGACCTTCTTTTTCATTCTCATGGTTTTTTAGTGGGTTATTATTTATTTTTTTCTGTATTTGAAGCCATAGTGGTCTGTCGTAGAAACATTGCTCATACTTCTTGCAACTCGTGCAGGGTAAACTGTTGGAAAATCAATTCAATTCTTCAACTGTGTTAGGGAATGGTTCAAAGGATCCTAAGGCTGATTGTGGTGGAGCCCTCAAACGAATATGGTCAAATACAATGGATACATTGCAAAAAATGAGTTCATTGAATAATGGTGATGCTTCATCTGAATCATTGGGGAAAGTTACGTCCTCGAAATCTCTATTTGAAGCATATGCAGCAAATTTGAATGTGGATCAGTTATGTGATGATCTTGAAACAATTTTCCACGCTGTAAGTTTTATCATAGTGATCTCTGTGGTATTTAAGAATATTTTTCCGATTTCATTTACTTACCTTATAGAATGTGTTATGTTCAGCAAAATCATTCTGGCCATGGGACTCCTGGACTTTTTTCCCACACTCAAGGACAGCTTAAGCATATACATGTATTGTTGGACCTGTTATCAGACTTCGGCAATAGTCTTCTGCAAGATTTTTTGACTGTCCATAAAACAGTTAGTTTCTTATCTCAGCCATTGCTTCTATTTTCGATGTTTTGTTAGCTTTTCGTTACTTGAAGAAGATGTCGTTCAAACCAAATCATTAATCAATCTTTAGCACATTTATGCATTTCTGTCCAACTGCCTGGATATTACTCATTACTCTGCCGAGTTATGACCGAAAATTTTGTCATTCAAAATCAATCATCAATTAATCTTAGCTCGTAACTTCATATACAGATTCTCACATTGTCATATCACTGTTAAATTCTTGAATATTATAACAAATGTCTGCGTTTTTTACATACTTCCTGTATATTACTCATTACTCTTTCCTGACTTTTGACCTATCTTCTCTTCCAATATCAGAATACTAGATTTTCCGAGATGAACCACCACTAACTCTATATGCTTGCACGCAGGTGTCTATGATGACTCATGTTCTTGCGAAAGTCTTTGCTTCATTATACTCCCAAGGATTTGGTGCTTCTACTGAAGATCAGGAAGATGACGCTGGCGGCGATGTACCCCAAGATTGTAGTGGAACGGGTATGGGGGAGGGTGCGGGAAAGAATGATGTCAGCGATCAGATAGAGGATGAAGATCAACTGCTCGGAGCGTCTGAAAAGGTAATATGTTTGGCCCTTTAAAATAGGTTTCATGTTCTCTATATAGTTTTTCTTTTTCTTTTTCTTTTTCTAGCATGTGATTCTGATATCTTTTGTCAACTTATTTGTTCCGCAGGATGGAGAGGAACAAGATGCCTCTGATAAAGTACCTGATAATAACAACAAAGGAATTGAAATGGAGCAGGATTTTGAGGCTGATGCAGTTAGTATTAGTGAGGACTCGGGAGAGGATAACGATGAAGATGGTGGGGATGAGGATGATCAGCTGGAGTCTGCAATGGGAGAAAATGGAGCTGAGAGTGAAGTAATCAATGAGAAATTATGGGATAAGGAAGATGAGGAGAACCCCGACGAGACAAAAGAGAAGTATGAGACTGGGTCATCTGTTAAAGATACCGATGCGAGCTCTCGAGAGCTTAGAGCCAAGGAAGATGGTGCTACCACAGCTGATGAGCCTGAAGAACTCAACTTCGATGAAGCTGATAAAGATAATGATGAAATCGGAAGCGAAGATGATCTAGCTGATAAGGAGAATGGCGAAGACATGAAGATGGACAAGGATGAAGCATTCACGGATCCTACAGGGTTAAAGCCTGAAGAGCTCAACCAAAATTCTGAAGAAGATACCGACGTGAACGAGGACGAGGGTTTGGGTTCCATGGAGGATCCGGATCCGAACGAGCTTGATGAATCAAATGAAAACGAAGTCCATGATGGTGAGGAGACTGGTCCTGTGGATGAGACAATGGAAGAGGCAGAGACTCAACATATGGATGATGACACTGAAGGAGCTGAGCCAGGCAAGGATGATGGTGAAGCTAATGCAGAGACGAGTGAAATGGATACGAAGAAAGAGGGGTCTGAACCTGGATCTTCTGATTTCTCGAGTGAACATGTGCCCAATACAGATTCTGCAACCCAACCAAGGGGTGACTCACAGGTACCATGTTCAAGAAATGTAGCTCCAGAAGCCAACTGGTCTGGCGGGAATGATGTTCACAACGACGTTGCTCCTACCAGAGGCTTACCTTCGGATAGTGCCTCTGAGATGGATTCCATGATGGCAGATGCATCAAATGGTGGGAGATTTGCCGATGACCAACAAAAAACTCAATCGCCTCAGAATGAGTCGTCATCTGTTCAAAATAACCAACCAAATGTGAACAGGAATGCTGGGAATGCTCTTGAGCAGTGGAAAGAAAGAGTCATGATCTCAGTTGATCTTCAGGCTGAAAACATAAAGAGGCAAGACGAGATTGAGGATGAGGATGCAGATGAGTATGGATATGTTCCCGAGGATGAAAAGGGAACGGCGCAAGCATTAGGACCTGCAACATCTGAGCAGGTTGACAAAAATGCTAATGGGTATAAGCCTGATGGAGAAAACCTTGCAGAAAATGGAAAGGGCCGTGATGACATGGAGGTTGAGAAGGTTAATCCTGAAAGCAGACATATTGACAGTTCTTTGAATCCCAAAAGCAAGATAGAGGACCAAATGCGGATGACTGATGTGGAGAACTCACTCAGGGAGGGATCTCCTGAAGTCCATAGGCAGGATGCGGGCGAACCCAAAAGCCTTTCAGAAAGTTTGGTCTCTGTAAAAAGGTCTTACTTCAGTGAGGATACACACCATCTACTTTCTGTTGGTGACGATGAAATGGGGAAGGCTCAAGATATTGAGGAAGTGTCTGCTGATGTGAAAAATGATGCAGTAGCCAATTGGAGAAGATATGAACTGCGCACTACTAGGTTATCTCAGGAGTTGGCTGAGCAATTGCGCCTTGTTTTGGAACCTACCCTTGCCAGCAAGCTCCAAGGAGATTATCGGACCGGCAAAAGAATTAACATGAAGAAGGTAAAACACATTACATTCTGTATTCACACTTCGATTTTTTGTACTTTTTTTTTTTTTTTTGATTTCTCATATTGACAAGTAATACTCTCAGGTGATTTCATACATTGCTAGTCATTACCGTAAAGATAAAATCTGGCTGAGGCGTACCCGACCTAACAAACGCGACTACCAAGTCGTCATTGCTGTGGATGACTCTAGTAGTATGTCTGAGAACTGTTGTGGGGATGTTGCTGTTGAAGCTTTGGTGACAGTATGCCGTGCAATGTCTCAACTTGAAATGGGTAACTTGGCTGTTGCAAGCTTTGGGAAAAAGGGTAACATTAGGTTACTACATGATTTTGATCAACCCTTTACTGGAGAAGCTGGTGTCAAGGTTAGCCCTTCATTCATTATTGTTTATTAGTTAGAGGTCCAGCTACTAACATTTTCTTTTGTTATTGACCTCTCTGACATTTTGTATTTTTTACATGTGCAAATTTTCCATTGGATCAGATGATTTCTAGTTTGACTTTCCAGCAAGAGAATACTATCGAAGAAGAACCGGTTGTTGATCTGTTGAAGTACTTGAATAATTTGCTGGATACTTCAGTTGCAAGGGCGCGACTACCATCCGGACAGAACCCTCTACAGCAGCTTGTTTTGATCATTGCAGATGGCCGGTTCCACGAAAAGGTAAATTTGGTGGTGGTGATGGAAGATAATAGTCGAAAGAATGTTTAGAAAAATGTAGGAAAATCGTTTGAGATGGTTTGGTCATGTGTAGCACAAAGAGACTAGTGGACCCTTGAGGAAAGGCAAGAGAATTCAGTTAGGTAAAACTAAAAAAAGGTAGAGGAGTAAGCCTAAGTTAATTTGAAAAGTAGTTAGGAAAGACGTGATAACACTTGGCTTAAAAGGATAGAGTGGAGGAGAGTACAAGATAGCCGACTCCTATATATATTGGAAAATGACATGTCATTTAATTTATATATATGAAAAAAATTTGTCCAAGAACTGAGCTAACACAATAGAGTGTAGCTCTCTCCTTTTCTCACAACCCTTTTTCACCCTATTCAACAATATTTGAACCCACAACTTCAACTATAAATGTGATTCTCTCTCTCTCTCTCTCTCTCTCTCTCATGATTTCCCTTTTTTATGCAGGAGAACTTAAAACGCTGTGTTCGGGAAGCATTGAGTGCTAAGCGTATGGTTGCATTTCTTGTTCTGGACAGCGCAGAAGAGTCAATATTCGACCTTCAGGTATTTTTTTTTATTATTATACAAGCATATGTTGAAACTTCCGGTACAAAGATTCAAAATAAAAACAATATTAACTTCATTTTTTCTATCTTACAGGAAGCGTCATTTGAGGGTGGAAATGTCAGCATTAAGAAATACATAGATTCTTTTCCTTTCCCATTCTATATCATCTTGAAAAACATTGAGGCACTTCCAAGAACCCTAGCCGATTTACTGAGACAGGTAATGAACTACACAATGTTATGTTCAATTGTCTTCTGCATATCTTGGGGTAAACACATAAGTTTACATTTGATCCTCCAACTATTTCTAAAATTTAACGACAATTTAAATTCTATTTAATCTCATATTTTGCATATGCGCTCAATTATTGGAGGTTTAGGTTTGTGCAAAATTTGGGATTAAATGGAAGTTAAATAAATATTATTTTTATCAACGGTGATTTTAAAAATAATTTGAGGATCATTGATCAAACATTAAACCCCGAAAATATTCTGATCTATCAAAATCGTTTGCAGTGGTTTGAGCTTATGCAAAATTCAAGGGACTGAATCAAGATTCGGATCGAAGGGCCACAGGTAATATCCTTGATATTTGCTTAGGTGGAACTGTCAATATATATATAGATATATATACGTAACTGGGAGAAAGAGTTTTCTACAATACACAATTGATGTAAAATTACAACAGTTTACCATCTATGCAAATCAGCTCTTTGGCCTTTTGAACACTATTGTGTGCTCTTATTGGTGACCATCATTAGATTCTCTTTGAAATTAGTTATAGAATGTTTGATAAGCCGTTATTTTCTATATCGTTTAGCCGATAATGTCTAGAAACAAATTATAACATCCATTTTAGCCGATAAATATTTGAAATTTTACCAACTATTGTCTGCAAAAGACGCGGCGAAATGCATTTCCATTGAAATTTTATGTTTTGTTTGGGTTTGATCTTGTTCTCTCATCAAGATTATTTAAGATTCAAATGAATTTGTATGAACAGATAATTTTTTTGATAATATTAGGCTCATAGCCTCCACATGTCCAACTTGCATATAAACCCATTTGCATACAATTATTATTGAAAATTCAAATACATAAGGTGCGATAATATAGGTAAATTTGGAATGATGAAATTAAACTGTAGACTAAATTACTATTGGTGAATACTTGTAATTTACATTTATCAGAATAATGCTTATATTTTCATGTTGTGGCTCTAATTTAGAAAATTAGATTGAGCAAGCCATTTTTTTTAACCATTGAAATGGGTCGCAAATTGTTTTCATAATTAAGAGAACAAGAGTCTCGTCCAAGCAGTTGAACACTTTGTGCCCACCATTTTATTAATTAAGTGTTGATTTATGATGTGGCATTTATTCATTGATTTAGAGTATGAAATTGAATTTTTATCTCGAATGCCGTGATGAGAATCAAAAATCTCAACCTCCATCAGATTATAAAATCTTATGAGCTCGAAAAAGTTAAGTCGCCTGGTAATCCTACTTTCTCACTCTTTTTTCTTAAACATAATATTACACTTTTTTAACAACTTGTCATTATTACACTCTCTTTTCCTAGAAATTCAGATTTTGAATTGTGTTCGTACCAAATATGTTTGAATTCGTTGTGGTTTGATAAAGAGTAATAGAATCTGACCGGATTGGATAAATCCGATCAGATTGGATTTAGATACCCACAAATTCGGATTCAAATTGCGTAGAACTCATTCACATATATCACCAATAAAAAAAGCTACCATAGATGGATTTTCAATTCTATTAAAAGAGAATCAATCATATGTTCCAAATCAATCAGTCTCTAAACCAAACTACACATAAACAGTCTCAAACGGAAAACTGACAGACACATCCTAACCAAAGTACCCAATTCACATATTGCATATCTGATATCACATAGTGAGAGAACAGACAAACAAAGAAACTGATCAGATGAACAGTGAGAGAGAGAGACCGAATCACCGGGATCTCTTGTTGGTGCTGCACGACGGGCATTTATAATGCTTGATGTGTTCAGCCCTGGCCGGAGTTATCTTCACGCACGTGCCATGGAACCACTTCTCGCATATGTCGCAGCAAATCCAGAACTCATCTGATGCATAGTTCTCGCCACACGCACCGCACAACGTTTCCCCATGCTCGTCTTCTTCTTCTTCGTCCTCGTCAACGCCCTCATCATCATCATCTTCCTCTTTCGGCAACGTCGGTTTTGAATTCTTTCCCTGAGGTTCAGATCCCCGCTGCAGTCAGTTTTAAAGTATAAACAAAGTCAAACCCGTTAAATAAAGAGTACAGTAACACATGCTGATTACCCAGCTATGAGAACAATTCTCTAATATAAACATAAATTCATCTTAGATGCATAATTTTTATAAACACGGCAATGATGACTCATGTCAGAAACCATAGCAAATGAATGATGCTGACTCATTTGGGGATGATTGGTGGAAGCTTCATGAGGTACATTTCCAAAGCGATTATTCCCCATCACGACTTAGAAAACAGGAAATCCAAATACATTACGGGGATTAAAAAAATTTGAATGAGAAACATCCAGTCATTCACACGACCCAAGTCCTAATAAAAACTCTAATCGAAATGCTACTTATATATAATAAACAATACCTACGTGGCATACATGCAACATGTTACATCATGTTTAACTAGGGGAGAGAATATGTTGACAAAAAGCCAAGCTGCATAACGTTTTAAACTATGAAATTTTGGGGATTCCTTTTTAACTAAGAGCATATTCTGTTTTTTAGCTCAGGATAAAAAATTAAAGGTCAAATTTTTACCACTTTAGAGTTTGTCTTAGCCTTGTTGTTGTTGCTGTGATTCGGGACTGACGGCTTCTCCTTCGATGGTTTCTTTGCCAGGCCAGTAACAACTTCAAATATTGAAGGGAGGTCATTAATCATGTTAAAAAGCCGCTTCCTGCATAAATGGAAACGCGAATTATGTAGAAATCAGAGTCATAATAACAAATTAACTACTAAACACCAGAAAAATAAAAATAAAAAACTAAAAATTCCTTGCATAACCAGACATGCATTTATTAGCTTAATTATGTATGCTCAGTAAATTACTAAAGAAACATCACGAAAATGTACATGAACTAAATATTGATATATTTGCAAATAATGACTAGAGATAATTTCTATGTTCTTTAACAGAGAAAAAAAAACACTCATTTTCTAAACTAATAGTGTTAGATAATAAGATAGACTAACAGATTTCGACATTTGGTGAATACGCACCTATCAGCTTTATCAAACCCAAATCTGGCACCGAAATAGAAGGCAACAGAAAGTAGCCATGCATCACTATGAACAGCAACTAAGGACAACCAGTCCTTGTCTTGCATGCCATCTCTTGCAAAGTTAATACCCAATGCTGGCTCAGGGAGCTCCGGAGGCACCTCTTCGGCAGGCAAATTGACTTCCCATTGCTCATTCGGAAAGCCATACAAGCAGAGATTTTCTTTCTCTATAAGAAACAAATGAAATTATAAGCATGATGAAAATGAAATAGACTGCTAAAAGATTAGATACAAAAAAAAGGAATAGATACAAATGGGGTGGGTGTTGAGTGAAAGGAATAGATGCCATGCCATGAATAGGTGGCATGAATAAGTGAATTCTGTCTAATATTTTTAACCGTTAATAAAAAGCTTACTTTCATCATACAATTTGGTTCATCTTTGAATTATGATTTACCCCAAGTAAGCACCGACTAAAACAGGGAAAACTTGAGGGGAGAAACAGGAAAAGGAAAGTAACACAGACAAACATCAAATCTCGATGTACATATCAATTCTCATACTAAAAGCAAGACGCCAAAATAAGATGAATCATGCACAAGAGGACAAAACCAATAACAATGTCGAGAAACATGATGACCTACCAAACTTGCTAAACCCAAAACAGAAGAAGCCATACAAAAATGAAAGAACTGCAAGACAAAGGCCGTGCATGTATGCTCTTATAAAGTCACATCGTACAACATTCAAGGAATGAGGAAATCACATATTAAATGCATGCAATCCGAACTTCCAAATTCCACCAGATTAGAGGAAAAAGCATGCAAACAAAACCAGGACCAACCAGAGAACAAATTATCAAAATAAAATGCATGGCAAGTAAATTTCCTGTATACCCAGATATTTGGAGATAGAGAGACAAGCAGAGGGACAATGTGATATGAGAACTAGAATAACTCTCTTTTCAAAAACCAAGCAGAGAATAAGAAGTACTAACCAGGATCGCACTGCTGATAGAATGCTTCAACATCTGGAAGGGCAAAAACAATTACATTAATGCTAAAAGCAAAACATATATATGTGTGTGTGTAAAGATAAAGAACATTGCTCCATTTATCATTCAGTTCCAGGCGTACATAGGAAATAGAATCTAACCAAACTTTTTAATAATTTTCATTATTTGGGTCCCGTATAAACAAAAGACTCCAAGCAGCTTGGTTACTTCTCATCACTTTCTTCAATTCTCGAAGCAAGCAAATAGGTTTTAGTGACTCTATACACCAACTTAATACGTAAACTATTTTCCTCCCTCATTCCTCGGAAACCAAACAAAACACATTTAAACACATGTTACCAACAACCATTGATTACTTCTTCCGTTCGAGCCTCCCATCAGGTGTTTGTAATAAAAATAAAAAATAGAAATAGAATTTTTTTATTCCCACACTTCCTCTAGAACCAAGCAGAAACACAATGCTAGAGAACTCCTTTTGAGTGTTCACCACAATACACCCTAACCCATAACCTCAAACGCAGCACAAAACAGCCAGCAATTTCTTCCCAGTGCTCAATTTTCACAACAAATCAGAAGGGACAAAAACATACACACACACACACACAATTAGCAACAAAACTGAAAAACCTAAACTAAAACCCAAAACACCTATCAAGTTCAGTCTCAATTTCTCTTCCACCAAACACAAAAACACCAAATTCAACCACAAAAACACGTTACCAAAACTTCTCTCTATACATTAACATAAGAAAACAATTTTTAGAAAAACTAAACAACATCTAGGAATAAATGAAAAACCCAAATAAAGGAACTGCAATAAATGTTTTTTTTTCCTTCCTTTTCCTATGATTTTCTCAGCTTTCCAGGGAACCAAACAGAGCCGAACAGCTCAAATACAGAAAAGAAATGAACGTGTATAGACAATAACAAAATAAAATGCACATTATCTCCATATAAAACTATAAAATAAAATAATAAATAAATAACAACCACAAAATACAGAGTTCAGAATTTTTTTTTCCACTTTCTCGGGAACCAAACAGAAACACAATGCTAGAGAGCTCCTTCCGAGTGTTCACCACAATAAACCCTAACCTATTACCTCAAAAACAGCACGTAACAGCCACCAATCATGCTCAATTTCCATATCAACACATCAGAACACACACACACACACACACACACACACGATTAGCAGCAAAACTTAAAATCCACACTAAAACCCAAGACGCCTGTCAAGCTGAGTCTCCAAAACACCAAATTCAAACACATAAACACCAAAATTCAACCACAGAAACACGTTTCCGTTCCTTTTCCACAGAATTTTCTGGAGATATCTGTACGGTACCCGTAGTGAGAGCCCTGATCATGCCGGCCCTGCGGCCCTTGAAGTCCCTGAACACCTCCTCTACAGTTCGCGGATTGTACTGTGCACCACCGTCCATTTTCGCAGCCACAAAGCTAGAATTTTTCTCGTTTGTTTTCGCGCTTTTTCTCGGGAAAAAGAGCGAGAAAATAAGTCAAAGTAGAAGAGAGAAACAGAGACCCTTTTTTTAGGTTTTTGAATATAGAGAGACAGAGAGTTCTAATCGGAGAGGGACAGGGGCACAACTGTAAATATAGCTACACAGTAGGATCTTTTTGGGTATGTAATTACTTTTTTGTAATGGGCCTGTCAGTGATGGGCTTTTTTGTTCCAGCCCAAATCAGTTGTGGGCTTTTAAATATGGCATTTTTGTCCCTAATTTATCTATTTTATTTCAAATTAAAAATAAAAAAAATGTTCAATTTAATCTCCAAATTACCAATGTTGCTACAATTTAGTCCCTATGTTATGAAAATTTGTTTCGAATTGATTTAATCCATAATGTTGTCAATTCATAATTATGTCGCCAAATTAATTATAAAAAAATCACCGTATTGTTATCGATTGAACTAATTTGGACCAAATTTGCATAGTTGTGTGAGTAAATTGAAACGATATGCACTGTTTGAAACTAAATTGAAACAAAAACTACATTAGGTAGATAGTTTGATAAACAATATGAAACAAATTCCTTTTTCATACATGAATTTTCAGCACGTATGATTAGCTTTTCATACATGAATTTCCATGAACACGTTTTCAAGCTCAACGAAGAAAAATCTTTGCCTTTCAAGTGTCACCCCAACATGACTCGAATTTTCAAGTTGGAAACTCTACGATCAAAACACAAGTTTTAGCCATTCAATTGAATCCCTTAACTTGACTCGGATTTTCAGGTCCAAGCGTCTATAAAGTCTTTCGAGTGAATTCCCCGACTCGACTCGGATTTTCTAGTTCGACTCATATATTGAGCCAAAGCGCTTAACAAAGATATGAAAATAGATGCACACAAAACTTCCACCTATAAAATCTGAGTTTCAAGTGTTTCACAAAGGGTCATATATAATCAGTACACAGGAGGTCACAAGGAGAGCCAGAATTTGGTAAGCTCAAGCACCAAGTCGAGAAACAATAACATGAAAAGAAAAAGAAAAAAAAAAGGAGAAAAGAAAAAGAAATAAGAAACCAAGTCATCAGAAATCGAAATCTTGTTACATGTAAACGCATCCTGGGCCGTCAAATAATATCCCATGGCAAAGAAAATTACCCGGTTAGAAAGGGACGGTGGTTGGTTGAGAAATATAGGAACTTTCATGTACTTGACGGGCGTATTTCTTCCCCAGAAAATTGTTTCTGACCAGAGTGTATCTCAGCAGTTTATTCTTTGGGAGCGGAGCAAACCACCAAGAATGCAATTGGCCAATACTGACTGACTAATAATCTCGTCCTTTGTATTGCATTTCCTGTAAAAACAGTAAATAGTTGCATGAATATTCAAGAAGTTGGTATGGAACTGCAAGGAAAGGGCTCGTTTGTTGTCCAACAATGGGGGGCAGAAGTGGAACCCTTCATTCCAACATGCTAAAATCTAGGGCAGTTGGAACTTGAGGCTGCATGATATACTAGTTGAGCTAGAGCTGGAAAGACGGGTTCTGGGTCAGGGACTCAGGGTTGGATGAGTTTTTTTTTGGTCCAGTTTACCTTAACATTTACCCCAAATGTGCAGGTTTGCCCGACCTGCCCTTTTCCCATGGCAATCCAAACAGCCTGGAAAATTTTACCAAGTCTACTTTATGCAACCCAAGCTCACAAAAATGTGGGTTGGATTTTGGGTGCCAGTGAATTTGGATCTAAAATGTCAACTCTAGTTGAACCCTCTACTTAACAGCTAAACCTTTTCAGTTGGATAAACATTTAAAAGTTGTTTTCGGAATCTCATGAGATTCGGCTTCAATTGGTAGAGTAAGGTAGGGTAGGATAGGTGGGGAGGACACTAGAAGATGGAAGCCCATCATCCACTAAACAAACCCATCTGACTTTTTCATCAACCCTACCAAATAAGCCATTAGTGCAGCTTTTTGTCAAAACATATTCTAATACTCCTTTTGCCCAAAATGAGAGTCCACTTTATTTTCTTTTTTTGGGTTAGTTGGTTAGTTATGCATGAACACCGATAGTATATCAAAGATAAGTTAGACAGAACCCTTTGAGTTGTTATGACAGGAGCATGCGAGGTTATGAAAGGAAAACTCTAAGTCTCTAACTAACTTATCCTTCATATTTAC
>JAYMTA010000163.1:0-36486 GCA_036897625.1 Pelargonium cotyledonis
TAAACATAAATTATAATTCGATATGAAAGAAGTTCGGATTAGATGGAATCGAATTATGAATTTAATTATCATATATATATATATATATATGCGCGCGCGTACACACACACACATATATATATATACACATTCAAAATCAGTTGTGACGATTCAAATTTCACATCGAGTTTGAATTTATGTTTTCGAATTCGAATTTATAAAGATTAATTCAAATCCGATCCATTAAATCAGTTGTGACGATTCAAATTTTGGTAGTGATTTTTTATATTAAACAAATTGTAGTGCTTATCAATTTTTAAATTACAAGTAACGGGTTTTTTTTGGTATAATTATTTAGATATTTGTAAAAGTGAGAATAATTTGATTGATTTTATTTTTAACAATTTAATATTTTTGTTAATTAAATAATAACAATTGGAATAAAAATGATTCTCATTCCCACACTTTAATTGATCCAAACAACATTTCATGGGAATGTGAATGACAATGGGAATAGAAAGAATGACAATTGGAATGGAAATCATTCTCATTCCCATCAAAATTCTAATCCAAACGCAGCCTTAGTTCAATTTACTGATGTGAACGGTTTAAAACCAAACTATAGATGAAAAGCATTGTGGCCACTACACAGACACTCAGTTATAAAATTTTGCTCCAAAATAGTATCATTCATGTAATTCATTAATTAATTAAGTCACACGTGACTGTCACGTCAAGACATTTTTATAATAAAAATTTGTCGCGTCCGTCTAATTAGGGAGGGACCGAAAAAATCATTTTTCTTTATATCTACAATTGAGAGGTGAGTATCTAGGTAATTTACGTTCTCTTCGAGTAATGGTTATTGCATGTTCGTTAGCATGCACTACTCTATTTGTTGAATGTAGAGATGTCACTTACATTTGTCTCTCAAAGTTGGGTAATAAAATTATTACGTATGATTAGGTAGGACAAGTTTTATATAGGAAAATTTCACATAACTACTATTGTGCATTGTTTGTCAATTTAAATCACACGATTGTGTAGAACTTTTTACAGATGAAAGAACCACATATTAACTATGGCACAACTTTTTAATCCGTTAAATTTAATAGAAATTTACATTTTTTTATCATATGCATTGCACATAGTTTTATTTAAGTAATGGTTTTGAATTTTCAAAATTAATAAGGAAAAGTGCTCAAACCCAAAGCAAACTGACGAGTTATTCTTGACCCGCAAACCCGATCGCGATCCGCATAACCAAAACCCATAAAAAATATCTCATTACGGGCTGGCCACAGTTAAAGAAAATTCAAACAGAACTCAAGTTCGGCACATTTAAATTCTCTGAGATTTGAACTCAAACCTTATATTAAAGAGGGAACAACCACTTACCAGTTGACCCGCGTGCCCTATGATAAAAATAATTTCATTTGTTAAGAACAAAATTATTCATTTTTTGCTAAACAGTCTCCACTGTAAAAACTGGAGACGGTAATTTAGTTCTGAACCCGAGAGCATCCAACGTTATGCTCGACTTTGCCCGGACCACCTTTCAAGTCGGGTAAACGCACAATTCAACACATTATTGTACGCCTCAAAACTAAATCCGATCCTGACCACCAAACCAAACCAAACCAATCTCGAAGCTCTTTCGGATCAGGCCCGAGTTAGGGCTCAACCACCGAAACCCGATTTCAAATCTACAGCAAGGACATAACCCGACCCCGAGTGGATCAAACTTTCAGCAAGGCAACCCCTTGCTCAAGCTCAGAGTCTCAATTACATAAAATGGACTCTTAACAGAATAAACACTCAAAATCTTGTTGACACCGTCTCTCTCTCTCTCTCTCTCTCCGTGGATCCGTACACATTTCTATAAGATAATTTGAATTTCAGAAACATTTTGAATCTCCAAATCGTTTGGTCCACTATTAGTAAAAATGCGGAGGTACGAGATCCTGTTTGTTTCCCAGGATAATGTTTTCCCGGGAAAGCAGCTTAGCTTAGCTTAGCTTTTAGCACTTGGATGCAGTTACTGAGTGTGATTCATGTTTGTTGCAGGCCGGGGCTCCATAGGCCGCATGCGAAGCCAGGAGGAGGTGCGGCGAAGGGACCTCTTGGGAGGTTGTCCATTGCGGTTATTGTACTCGTCCTCTTCACGGTCTCCTTTTACTTCTCATCGACGACGACAGGGAATGCTGGATCTGGTCGCAGATCGGAGGTCAGTTGAATTGTGTTCTGAAAGTGGTTGATTGTGTATTTTGAGCTGTGTATTTGAGAGAATGTGGAGAATTGTAGATGGTGGATTTTTTATTATTATAAGAGATCTTGGATTAAGCAGTGGGATTATCTCTAGATGCTGGATTAGTTAAGGAATTGAGGACTATGACCTCTGGAGCAATTCAATAATTAGGCTAGGAACAGCTAGCAAGTAGCAACTTCAGTGTATGGTTAGTGGAGGCTGTATTATGGATGTCACTGGAAACTCAGGACAGAAATAGTGGTTGTTTTGTGAATTGAACAAGTCGGTAATGTGCTAGAGAGGTTAGGAGGAATTCATGACATGATGGGCTGTTGTGGAGAACTACTTAGATCAGCATCTAGGCATTGAACAATGATCATTATTTCAGTTTTTCTTTTTCTTCTTCAGAAATTAATTTGTTGGCTGGTGGCAACAGACAACACTACTAAGTTATTCTTAATTTTTGCAAAAAAGAAAGAAAGGAAAAACGGACACTCATTTTGGAGCGGAGGGAATGTATATCAATCTCGACCATTGAAACCATACTACTTTGAAACACCCATTAGTAACTAAATAACCTAGATGCACAAGACCAAAATGAGAAAAGAAGGTAAATAGAAGCCATGCAATTTGAATAACACGGCTTTTGTGCTTGCTTTTCCTTGGAGCCTTTTTGTATTTTTGGTCAATAGCTGTCCTGGGAGTAGAGATAATTAAATGTATAATCTTTACAAAAATAAAGCATGTACTACTACACTTTTTCCTCTTTTTATTGTATGCTACTGTTATATAGAGTTTACTTCTGCTCCTTTGCGATAAATATATCCATTAATATCATCGTTGTCTATAAGCAGATCAATGTGGAAGATCTTTGGAAAAGTGCTGACTCTGGTGGCTGGAGGCCTTCATCTGCTCCACGATCTGATTGGCCTTGTATGCACTCCTCGTTTCTCAACAAATACTCACCTATTATGATATAAGGTTAAATATGTCTTGAATTGTGTTTTGCTCTTTTACCTTTCTGCAGCTCCTCCAATAGAGAGCAATGGCTATCTGCGTGTTCGCTGTAATGGTGGCTTGAATCAGCAACGTAGTGCGGTTTGTAATTTATCTTTTCTATGGAATACTTTGTCGTTTTAGTGTTAAAGATTTTGTTGCAAAATTTCATGCGCTATGTGCTATATCTCACATTATGCTTTTCATGGAAACCTTATTTGTCTTTAATTTAGAAAAGTTGGGTTGCCTGGCTTTTATTTCTAAGTTAAACACTGAGTAATGTGCTTTTTACATTACATATGCCAAATGACGCAAGCATATAGAAGTAGTTCTTTTTCTGTGCAACCTGCTACTCCTCCCAGCTGCTTATCCCTTCCCAATGAAGGAAAAAGAAAAAAAGGAAGTCATTTTCCAATTTTTTAAATAAATGCATAATTGTCATCAACATTGTACTATTACAACTTTACTGTTTCATCAGGCTTCATAACGATGGAAAACTATGATGGTTGACTCTAAAATTTGGGTTCAAACGACTTGAATTCCAAGCATTGGCTTTCAATATATGTAGTTCATTTCACTTGCACCATTATATGTAGTTCATTTCTTTTGTATTTATCCAATGTGAGGCTTATTTCACCCACTTCAACACTCCCCCTAAGTGAGACCATTTTTCCACGACAAATAAAAAAAAAAAAACTAGTTGTAAATGTACTTAACCCAGTGATCTTATGAGGATCACATTAAGCCATCTCTTTCTCACTTACATGTTTATTATCTGCCTTATTATTCTCCAAGAAAAGGAAACATGCAGTCTGAGTTACTGGAATGTATCCATGTTCCATGGACGGCGAATTTTTTGTTGGAAAACTTTCCAAATGAGAGCCTTGTTTGGGACCTTTGGTGTCAATGCCTTACATTTTATCCAGCTATTTCCTATAAATTAATATCAACTTAATTGTGTGTGTTTATTTATTTATTTGGGATCAGTAATAGTTAAAATAAGTATGTACTATTTTTGTATGCGTAGATTTGTAATGCTGTTCTTGCTGCACGAATCATGAATGCTACACTTGTGCTGCCTGAGCTAGATGCAAACTCCTTCTGGCATGATGACAGGTATCACTTTGCAGTAGTTGCACACAAATTAATGGTATTTCCAGTAGTAAGAATACAGTTTAAGATTTTTCTGCTAATTTATAATTTGCTGACCACATTCGTGGATGAAATGTTCTAAACTAAGAGCTAAGGGGTGACATGGAGAGACATTTGGCTAGATACATTGGAATTAGAATTAGTTCTTCCTGTTTTACTGTGAGGTTGTGTGTGTGTGTTCAATCTTACGATATGTTTGGTGTGCGCCTGACTGCAATTGTTGAAGAAGAGAGTTTGACTAGAGTTGTTCTATAAGTGTGGTTCAAATTCATTAGAACATCCACAACACCTTTTCCAGCATCTCTGCCCCAGTTCAAAAGGCTGGGCCTAACTCATACTGAGAGCAATTTTCTGTAGCCTTCATTAGCCTATTATATTCAGGATTTTGGGTCAATGCAAATCATGTAAATGGGAATACTGCCTACCTATGATTTCCTAAAACTCCAGTAGCACTGCCATATACATTTACAATGTGAGCATGCACCTCTTCTAATATTATTCCATTTATTAAAATTTGATAATCTTTCTGTATCTAAATGTCAGGTCTTAAGTCTTGTTACCTGTATTTTTTAGCATTTTTTTTTATAGGGAATCATAGTGTATCAATGATTATGTTATTTGGGAGTACAATTTATAATTGCAAAATGATGTTCCATTAGCACGAGTTCCTGACTCACAATTTTCATCTTCAACTACTGTATTTGAGTTGATGATGATTTCCTTAGTCCTGAAACCTAAACTATGACTATTATCACACCTAATTTTTATATGAACCTTCCGTAATGATGATGCCAATCTTTGATTTGAAATAGATAAGAGTGTCCATTGAGGATGCTTAATCCACAGCATTGTTGCTCTTCAAGCTCTTCTTCTATTCTTTTGTGTCATCATGGTTAATTCTTCTTAAAGCTCTTCTCTATTGTTTTCAGTGGTTTCCGTGGAATCTACGACGTTGAGCATTTTATAAAGTCGCTGAGATATGATGTCCACATAGTGGAGAGCATACCAGAAATTCGCAAAAATGGGAAAACTAAGAAAATAAAAGCCATTCAGGTTCTGGAATTTTTGAGTTTCTTTTCTTTTATATGTGACCAAGAACTCATATTGTTCTAAGATACTGATAAATATCTGGAATCTAACTTGTTCTTGTTTTTTTTTTTTTTTTTTTGCTCCTTTTACCCACTCAGCTTCGTCCACCTAGAGATGCTGAAATCAGTTGGTATACATCGTTTGCTCTTGAGAAGATGAAGGAACATGGTGCTATCTACCTCACTCCCTTTTCCCATCGTTTGGCTGAAGAAATTGATAATGCTGAATACCAGCGTTTGAGGTGTAGGGTTAATTATCATGCTCTACAATTTAAGCCACATATTATGAAGCTCAGCAAGTCAATAGTTGATAAACTCCGTTCACAAGGTCACTTCATGTCAATACATCTTCGTTTTGAGATGGATATGTTGGCGTTTGCTGGGTATGTTCTTATCTAGCTATTTTATGGAGCATGTAGGAATTTATATTTGCATTAGAAATTCAAAGTGGCTTTTTTTTAAGGGTCATATTACATGATTTTAATTCTGTTTTCAGAGTAATGTGTGTACAAAAAGTGTCTGAGTTAGGGGCAGGGCAGGGGTGAAGATAGAAATTTAAGTTTGGTTGTCTTTAGAAAAAAAAATGTCAGTTTAAATGATTTTTAATTAAAAGAACCACAAAACACATATTATATGACATGCACACATGACTAGTGCAAGGCTATATATAAAGTCAGTCTATCTTCCCCAGAACTGATGATGCTTGTTGAAAACATCAAAGTTAGGAATATGTAAATGGGATTTGTATCTTGAAGAACAAGCATGCTAAGTATTTGTGATATGACATCTATATGAATGGATTTCTTTGCGTCTGCTTACAATCTATCAATTCTAAGCGAATCTATATTGAGTTTTCTTCACTGTGGGTCTTGGGGTTGTGAAACTTCTTAAAGTACAATTTATCTTGAGGTTTCCAATTGAGCTATGAGGAACACCCAATCTATTGGCTATTGTTTCGCTGCCAAGCTCTTTTGTTGGTTAACTCTTAACATTGGGTATGAATTACTTGCAGATGTTTTGACATATTTAACCCTGAAGAGCAACGCAAATTGAAGAAGTATCGAAAGGAGAACTTTGCTCCAAAAAACCTCATTTATAGTGAAAGAAGAGCCATTGGAAAATGTCCACTAACACCAGAAGAGGTGATCTTTTCTTGTCTTTCATTACTCTCTTCATGTACTGCTGAATCTTTATTTATTTGTTTATAAAATCACCAAGATATTAGAAGATAATCACTGAAAATCCTGCAAAACTAAGGAAAATAGTATGAAGCAACACATGTTCATTATAAGCTCAAATCAAGAGCTTCTCTTTTGCCAAAGCACCAGTCACAGCTCCTTCACCAAATTGGGACATCTCTTTTTGGTCTGTCGACCAATGTCTTTGTCTGAAGTATTGAACATCATGTGTTCTGAGTTTCTAGCTGACTTCTACCTAGCTTCTCTGTCTAGTCATGAAGCCTATAGATTTACAGATTTTTCACATTTGCTCTCAATGGGTTTTGGTATTTGTATTTGTTATCATACCTTGTACCTTCACTGTGGTTGCTTTTCCTCCTTAGAAAGTTTATTGTTTATTTATTTATTTAAAGTTCCTCTGTATTATAACTTTTGCTGACAAAAACGAGAGCAGAATGCTAAGATAATATAGTGAAACCATCATTATTGAACAACATTAAACAAAATTGATTTGCTGGGGGTTGGGGGTATAGTTTAGATTAGTGATAAGCATTTTTAATGTTGGTAATTTAGTCATATATTACGTAATAAATTGCATACAACATATCACATATAGCTTTATACTTTGGTATTCTTATCATTTATACCCAAAGATATGAATGCCTGATGTACAGTCGAACGTGGAATGTATAATAGCTTAATTATTGTAATATAAGCTGATATAAAATTGTTCAAGGTTAAAATATTTGGCAACGGATTATATACACCACAGTTTTTACTTGATACACATTTTGCTTGCTGTACTGATGAAATGAGGTCTCCTTTTGCTGCAGGTTGGTCTCATTCTGCGTGCAATGGGATTTGACAATTTGACAAGGATATATCTGGCAGCTGGCGAGTTGTTTGGTGGCAAGCGTTTCATGAATCCTTTTCGGGCTTTGTTCCCTCGCCTTGAAAACCACAGCTCTGTGGATCCCTCAGAAGAACTAGGTGGGAACTCACAGGGACTGATAGGCTCCGCTGTGGATTACATGGTTTGTCTTCTTTCGGATATATTCATGCCAACATATGACGGCCCCAGCAACTTCGCCAACAATCTCCTGGGACACCGTCTGTACTATGGATTTCGAACCACAATCAGACCTGATAGGAAAGCTCTTGCCCCAATCTTCATTAATAGGGAACGAGGGCAGAAAAATGGTTTTGAAGAAGCTGTGAGGCGTGCCATGCTTAAAACAAACTTTGGCGGCCCCCATATAAGGGTCTCACCCGAGTCCTTCTACACAAATTCTTGGCCGGAATGTTTCTGCCAAATGTCACCCCAAAATCCTGCTGATAAATGTCCGGATGACAATGTTCTTGAAACACTTGAGAGGCGCTTGAGGAGTGAGCATAACAATGATTTAGATTCCGAAAACCCATCAAATTCAACTACATCTACGGCTGAAAGATAGAAAACAAGATTGGCTTCTAGTCGCTATCTGTTATCTTCGGCGTGTCAGGTATTCTTTAATGAGATTTGTACCCTAGAGTTTCAGAATTATTGGATTGATTTGTTGAAAACGTAAAGTCGTGGCTTGGGATTGTATTCCATAGTTCAGACTCATTAGGAGTAGCCGATTAGGGCATCACTGTAGATACATGGGACAGAGGAGACCTAAAATAGAGTTGTTAAAATGGGAACAGCCTAATTTGTCTATGGTCAAGACTGAAGAATGAAAATTCCAAAAAACTCTTCATTTGTGTAATGGACATTTCTTTTTGAAGAAAGTGTAATGGACATTTCTTTTAAAGGAGAAAAATATTTTACAAATTGATTATAGCCATTGACAACGCTGGAGCTTGTGGTACCCTTTTGTTTCTATCAGTTCTCTGGCCGTAATGATAAGCGACCTTTTATTATCAACGAACATATAAACGCCGAGACTTGAAACTGAGAATGTGGTGTTTTTATTAATAATGAGCATACAAACACCGAGTCTTGAAACTAAGATCTCGAAAGATCAAAGACCAAGTGATCTCATCCACTTGCTAGACCAAAAACATGCGTTTGTTAATCAAGAAAAATGTTAAATGTCCCATCTTATACAAATTTTTATGTACAAAGTGACATTACAATGTTCGTGGCAAAAGATATTTCGTTCTTTTGTAGATAAGAATAATACCAAATTTCAAATGAAATTTTGACGAACGCATGTTTTTAGTCGAGCAAGAATGTTGAGGGTTCTATTAACTGCCCCACCACAAGTGCGTAAACAAGGCTTCTTTTTTTAATTTTTTTTTTTGAGAAAAGCAGATTGAGAATTAACAAGTCAGCCAAAACTACAAATGAAAGCTTCAAACATAATGCACACAGTACCTCATATTCTACCAAAGAATAGCTGAGAGCGTACAACCCCTAAATTACAGAATCCTGTACCCACCTCACCTGTGTTTATAACAACTTTTACATTCAACAATTTACAAATGAAAATATAAAACAGAAAAAAAAGAAGAAAAAAAAGAGAGGATAGTTAGAGAAGAATTAGGCAGACCGAGAGCGCAACTTGTTGGCAACATAGAGAAGATGGCTGATATTTGTGGATGGATAGTGTTGGAGTAGCTTTAGATTTGAAGTGAAATCACCAGCTAGTAAGCGTCTTCGTATGAGAATCAGCATTGCACAGCATACCCGTAACAAGGTTTCCTGTAATTGGAGAAAGTTATGATTATTCACACGTCTGCTAGTTTCAATCCCTTTTTTATAAATTTATACTCGAAGAATTCATAGCACCAGAAGTAACGGGCTTCCTATAGGATCACACACCGTCCGCTAATAAAATGGTCAAATCTCTTCAAGATCAAGTTTAATCTAAGGCAGCATTCACGGTTTACAACTGGTACTCTTGAATTCTTAGCAATCTTACAAGTGTTAAAGGAAACAAAAACCTGAAAGACTCCAGACAATTCTATAAAAATGATACACTGACAAGATATTTTTTTAATGGCAACTTTTTATTTATCAGAATCAATTATCTAACAGGACTCCTTTATTAGCTGATTTCACTTTTCGAAAAAAAGAAGAAGACTCGCACTGGTCAAAATTCAGAGATTACAACTTTCAAGCACAACACATACACAATAACTTGTGACCTCAGATCCACTAACCTGCAATATGAGATCCTACTAGAAGTCCAGAACCTCTAGGTATATCAGTAATTATGTTTTATGATGGTAGATTTTGTCATTGTCCACAAAACTGGTGACCTTAGCGTAGATGTGATCCTAATACAAAACTAATGACAGCGCTCACTAACTCACAAAGAACAGCATAGACTCATTAAGAAGAACAGGCTCACCTGAGGACCTTCTGGATCGCTTAGAAGTGTGTCCCATATATGAAGGCTGTCTGCAAAATTGAATTCCTGAGTCAAGAGGAGAGTGATCCACCTAAATGCATAGAATTGGGGGTTGACCTGTCATTTGCACACCAGTATAGTGAATTATTAGAGAATATGACTGCAAGTGTCCACAGCGCACATTAATACAAGGTCTTGGCAAGCTTCATAAATGTAGAAAAGAAAACTATATTTTATATTCTAATCATTATCTATCAGATAAGACGGTTTGGGGGTTGGGCTTAGACTAATCATCAAGGATAGATTGAGATACAGCAATGAAAAAGCTGTCAGCCTTAGTTACTTTCTTTCTTCTACTTAGGGTAATTAGTTACGAGTGCAACAAATATCACTTAAGAAGGCACAAATGATTAAACAAACAGAAAGCTGCCTTACCTTGGTTGTAACCTCAAGATGGCGCCAAAGCTCTTCATCATGTTCCTTCAAAAGCTGCGACAACCGTGTAATTGTTGCACGAATTCCCACAACACTGTTGTCAAGTTGCTGACAAAAATTATCCCGAAATCCACTCAATAGTTCAACAAAACAAAAGAACGTGTCTGCTTCAGCAGAGGCCTGCATAGCTTATAAAGAGCAATCAATCAATGAAATGTAACCTAAATACACAACTAACGCATCATAATTCAGTTATTGCACTCATTATAGTCTCTTATGATCAGCAGACAGTTGTTTCAAAAATCTAGTTCCAATGTGCTTAAGTATTCCCTCTCCCTCTTTCTTCTCAATTGGGGATGAAATGGTTTTTGCCAAGAAAGATTAATCGACCAATCCATGTTAAGTCTCTAATAAATCTTTATTAATTTTTTTATCAGCAAAAGTACTTTATTACTGAAATTCCCAAGGGAATAATAAAAACAAATCAATCATATCATTATTGCTGAAAGTGGTTAATAAAGTGTCCCACATCGGATAAATATAAAACAATTGTGCTACATACAATGACTTCCACTAAATGTCAACTTGTTAATAGGTTTCGCTTCCACCATTCTATGTAACTCATTAGCTTTATATTTATCCAATATGAAACACTTGATTACTCACTTTAAGACTTTGCTCACATGCGAGCCTCACATTTTCTTTAATTGTGGGCTCAACACCCCAATGCGTCCATGTGCAAAGTGATAATGAGAGGGCGTGTTGAAGTGGGTAATCGTGTCCTCACATAGAATAAATATAGAGTGAATGAGCTACATATAGTGGTGGAAGTGATATGAACAAGGTTAATTTCAAGTAGTGGAAGTTCAATCTATTATATGTAGCCCAACCAATAAAATTTAACATGTATCAGAGCTTGATATCCTGCATATGAGGGGGAGGACTTGATATAAAAGCTGGACATTTCACCCAATAGGTTAAACTTTTTGGTTGAAGTCAAGTTTAACATGGTATTAGAATCTTATTCACCTAAACATCACAAGTTTGAGTCCCACTGCCGCCACCTAAATAAATAATATCAAATTTCAGCACAAGTCAAGAAAAAGACTTGCGCTTGGGTGTTTGATCCTATGTGCAAAGTAATAAAGGGCTAGCAGGTGATTTAAACAAAATGCAATTGCACAGTGAACCCTAACATGAAACTTTACATTACCTTCATGTAGAATTAAAAGGTTAAGGCCATAGCCTGTCATATTTCAAGATATATTGCCTGATATACTGAAGTAACATCAATAAGTCAATTGAGATATACTGAGTTTACTCTAATTGCTTCCAATGTGAAACTACCATTCATAGCTAACCAAAATAATGACAGTAAAAGTAGGAGAAAAAGAATGAAGAGGATAGTGTGCATATTTTGAAAACCAAACATGACAACACCCCATGTAGCACCAACTTTTCATTTTGATGAACAATTGTGTGAAATTTACATGTCGTCCCCGAACATGTGAATTGAAAAGGATTTGATGACCTAAGTTGCTTGTTTTATCTGAACTTATGTTGTTAATGATTTGTAATGACTAATGATTTAGCATGTTAAACATGGGGTTGATTGCAACTATTATACTTTTTAGATTCTAACAAAGACAACTTAGATCCTATTTTTTTTGTTAAATTCAACTTTAATATAATTGAAATTTGAAAACTATAAGTTCATATTATTTGGTGTTTTAAAATGACAATGGACGAGTATGAATCGTGGCTCGTGTTCGTATCAATATTAGTGCTTCATAAGCAAAGTATTTTATGACCCAACCAATGAAGACGACAAACAAATAATGTCAAACAAGATCAGAGCACAAAAATAAGTCGTCAACCTACATGCCTTGTTGGGTGCATAGATTACATTTACAACTAATCGTAATATCAATAAATTTTGATTGTCAATCTCTATTTTAAATCAGAAAAAATCTAATAAATGTACTTGTAAACGAATATGGCATACTTACCGCATTTTCTTCGTCAGGGTCATTTCTGAATACATAAAATAGAGGAGCCAAAATCTCATTCATCCCTTGCACATATCTTATACCAGGATTCAACTTTGCAAATATCACTAATATGTTCTTCAAAGCCTCCTGAAAATTTCAAGACACATTTACATCAGCAAACCAATAGCCCATGTGTCAAGCTGGAGTCAAATAACGAGAGCACACCTGATTTGACTTTGCAAGTGCCGAGTCCCCTGAGAAAAAGTTCATGTCCGGATGGGTGCGCATCACATCTCGGTCAATCTGCTCTATAATCTCCAAATCCTATAAAAATAAAAAACCAAAAGATATTCCATTGATATGATTCATAGCAATGCCATTCAAACAATAGAATGACAAAAGGATGCAGATAAATTGCAACGATGTAGGCACCAAAAGCTCATCCTAAAATATTCAAAGATATAATGTGGCTATCGACATATGTTGAATTCTGCTTAGAATCTCTCAAAGTATATAGCATCTACTAGTAAAAAAACTATCATAAAGAGGTAATACATTCTAAGATCTCCTGATTCTTTTTTTCCCTTTTCATAGCCCATGAATACTAGTATGAAAGGTACTAGTCTCTTCAGAACTGCTGCATCTTTATTTCAATTTGTTTAACATAAGCACATCTGTATACATAAGTTAATATTCAAATTTATCTCAAAGAAAGTGCATTGATAAGGTGATACCTGGAAGAACTGGTTCCAGATGCTGCTCTTCCCGAGGCTTAAAGGATGCTCTCCGTGAGGTATTTCAGATCTTGAGAGCAAGCCACTGCCTTCACCTTTGGGCTCGTCATTGCCAAAACCAGAGGATTTCTCCAACTTCCTCGTAACTTCTGACTAGCTAGGCATAAAATCATTTAGAAATCTACCATCTTTTCAGAAAAGAAGCAAAATGAATGCAGAATGGGCTCATTAACCCTTCAATAATTATTGGAACAGCTTTACCAAGCTCATTCCGGTTACAAATTGTGAAACATGCCACAATATGGGCTAGATGGAGGAATAAATATAAAACGATCCAGAACTATATGCAAAGTAACTTACGGGATTCATTAGAAGTTCATCTTTGAATCTCTTGTACTGAGACCTCTTCTTGACTAATTCTGATGACCAAAGTGAGCGATCAGATGGAAGATACCCTAGTAAAAGCTGCCACAATCAATAAATTAAACCTTCAATTTGAATACACTTTCTCATTTCTAATCATTTCAGATAATGCAAAATGAAAACCTTCAGAAATACAACAAATAAGCAAATTTATGCAAAAGTGAAGTTCAAGGAAGGTGAAGTACAAAACTCAACAGAAGCTCATGGCCACACACACCTTCCACACTGTAGAGCGAATTCCAGCACCATCCGGTATACCCAGGGCCGCAATTCTTCTCAATTCCCGCATGTTCACAACCTTCTTCGAAAGCTACAGATTCACATTCAATCCAAAACAAGACAAAATTCAGCACCATTACAAATCAACACACATATACACAGGCATGCAAGAGAGTAAACACAAATCACAACCTCGACGAGAAGCTGCGCCTGACGAGAAATGTCTTCTGGTGAGGGTCCGGCAGAGCTCTCATTGTCGTCGTTGTGACTATTCGGCGATTCTTTCGTTGGTGATTGGGGTTTGGGAGGGTCTACTCTGACGGCCGCCGGAGGCGAAACCGGCACCGGCGGCTTCGCATGGGAATCCGCTGCGGCGGAGGAGGAGGTAGTTGAGGAGGAGTTGGATTGGTAGCCTAGGAGGCGATCGTCGTCGGGGGAGAAGGACGGGGGTGGAGAGGGAGAGGGAGATGACCAGAGGGAGCTGTTGAGCCAATCAGGGACCCGCTTCTTCACCATTTGTTGATCGAAACAAATGGATTGGAGGTCTAGGGTTTTGTGAGGTTGATGAAGATCGAAGTGAGTTCTCTTCTTCTCTGCTGGTTTTTCTTCTTCGTCTTCCTGGAAGAGAGAGAGAGAGAGAGAGAAGATGGAGTGACAGGCTGTGAGGACATAGGTCTTCAAGGTCAAACCAGAGCAGGCCACGTTACTGTATTTCAGTAACTGACGTTTTTTTAATTATTATTATTTTCCATAATTGGAATTTTGAGTAATTACTGTTAAGGAAATAGATAAATTCTTCTTTCTTTTGTGAAGAATGGAAGTATACATACTTTATAAAACTTCAATAACTAGGGATTGTCTCCTAAAATTCAACAATTTTTGTCGGTCTACTTTTCAACGATAAAGTTTTCAGAGCAGAGCTGCGATCACACGAGATCAGTATATTTAAATCATAACACAGTTAGAACAACTCTATCTCGGAACTACAAGATTTATTTAAAAAGAAAATTGAACATCGAACAGTTCAATTTTCAGTCATTCAATCAAACTAGTTACAACTATTAGTGTCTGTGTTGTAGTGTTGTCGATAGCTAAAAACAAGTAGAGTCGAATTGAGGAGTTGTGTGGGGCTCGCTCGTTCGTGTAAGTAGCTTTTGTTTGCTTGTTTCACAATACTTCCTTTTCAATCAAATTCACGTGCTTTGTTTTGGTTTGTGAGGCTCAGGCTCAGGCTCATTTCACACAAACTTAACTACAAATGCTATATATATATAATCAAACAAAATTAGTACTAAACAGTCTATACTACAAATGTCATATGCAGAAGAATAGAGTGCAATTTTTTTTTTCAATGTTCTGGATTTGAACGAAAGCAAATGTTCAGTTTATAAGGTACGTGTTGCAATTTGATCGTACAGCTGAGTTACAAATCGAAGTATCTTTCGATCAGAGGACACCAAAAAATGGAATTTTTTATTGCTGAGTCGAGTTCGGATCCAGCTGAATTCAGAACTGCCATGTCCACCTTCTCCCTTGGCAGAAACAAGAACTCACCTCCTTCAATTTTCTCAAATCCGCATATCTCGAGAAACTCTATTCCCCCTTTCAATGAACCAACTCTTTCCTGGTAACAGCACCAAATCAATGTGGGTCAGGAAAGGAATGCAATGTGAATTCTTAAGTTGCACACAAGTATTGCTCACTCCAGAGTGCAGATTATCCTAATTATTCCCAAGAAAACAAGTTTTTTCCCCCAAAAGAACTGAGACTAGTTGGGATAGCTTTGGATTGAACAAGTTCTAGAGAAAATTCAGATTCTACGACGAGTCTAATTGGTAGCTCATTCAGTAGAGTGGCTTTCATCAAGATCTGGATTCGGCACAATCCTAAATTAGGTTCCCTTCAAATGCTTTTTAGTTATTTGGTACTCAGATGCTATTCCAAAACATCATTTTATATACTATTTATACTAGCTGACAGTGTACAAGAAGGAATAAGAACAAAAAGTAATAATGTAATGGTAAAAAAGTAACTGATGCAAGTCTTGTAGCGGTGACTACATACAAAAATAATAGAAATATTGTATTGGGGTGTTTGGTGGTGTTTTTGTGAGTTCTTCAGGTGATTGAGAAAATGATGGTTCAAGTAGATGTAACAGAAGTCAGCACTCTCTCCTTGACATGTTGAAGTGGTGAGAAAAAGATTTGTAAATGCAAGCAACATGGGTTGAAAAAAGACGATAAAAAGACAAGTGGTAATAGTTATATCAGTTATAGTTACATGTTAATGACAGCAGCGGCAGTTCCAGAAAAAAAAAATGATTAGTTTAAAAAAATAAATTGAGACCGATGATTGATGGCGGATGAAAAAATTGAGCGTAGCTAGAATCAGAAAGGAAATGAATAAGTTACAAAGATGCCCAGAACACTTGGCATATATAATAGCTTAAGACTAGTAAGCAGCAAGAATTTTGGTCTATCACCAAGAGCAACATAATCTTTGAAAAATACTTCAGGCTAATTTGAGGTTTAGTTTGGGAAGAAAGTATGAAGATGACAAATATGGATAATTGTAGCCACAAAAGCAAATATATAGTTGAAGCTCCTGACCTGAATAGATGGATTACTGAGTCTAATTTTTCTGAACTTCTCCTCGTTAGGATTTTTGGCAACATTCCCCACAAAAGTCAGCAGAGTCTGGAATCCTCTTTTAACTTTGGCATCATCGTCCTTCAGACAGTAGGCAACAAGTCAGATTACTGCTTTTAACATATATATTCCTAGTCACTATATATTGATAGGTTATCATTCAAACCACAAAATAGTATGCCGGAAGTAGTAAATGAGTTATTCCATTATTAGTGTCTTAGCTTTAGGCATGCTAAATTCTTTAATCACCAACGCAACAAATACCTTAACAGTGTAGCAAGAAATAAAACAAGATCTGTTTTTACTTATTCTACATGTAAGATCTGGATCCAAGAATCCTAACATCCTCGACCAAGTCCCAAGAGCAACAACTTACACTAACTACATGTTTTCCACAATATACAGCATTTTATAACATTTCAACACATAAACCACTAAATAAGTACCTTTCCTTGTATACAGGTCCACAAAGTCGGGCAATTTGCAGACTAGATTTTCCAAAGTGGGTTCTCAAAGAGACTTTAGACGACATGACAAGATTGTAACTTCTCAATCATAATATAATGATAGGGGATAGTCGAATTCCAGGGATCTTGAAAGAGGCCGGTGCTTTGGCCAACAGACCAAGTCATAACAAAGTTCATTTTACTATTCACCTTGTGATGTTGTTTGAGAGATCGTAGACACTCCCTCATTTGCTCAGCCTTTGTGGCAGGTCTAATAGGTAATGAACTCTGCAGTTTGAAAAAGTCTATACTTATGACATGTATCCAACAGAAAGCGATGAACAACTTCATCATACTAAAACAATTAAACATTACCTTATTCTCCTGCACAACAGGCACTGAAGGTTTGGCAGCTTCGGTGTCCTCAGGTGGCAACCCAAGCTTCCGTCTTCTTTCTGCCTGGATTCATAAACAAACAAATCAATCAACCTAATAAATGACCAAAGCATCTAATTGAAATGGGCAAAGCATCCACCTAGAATATAATATTTTTCAACTGACAGAATATGTTCAATGAGGTCTTATTTCAATTCTCTTACCATGAGAAATTAATCATTATGCAAGACTCAGTTATTCTACAATGACAAATTATTTTCACAATCTATATTGAAAATCAATATGCGAGTTATATCCATTAACACATCAATTTGCTACAGGTTTTACGCAGATTACATACATAAAGTACAGTCAGTACCTCCATCTTAATAAATCTAGAAAGCACGTTATACAATATGAACACATCACAAGCTAATATTCGAAATTGGAGCAGAACACAATACTTAGAATCTTCCAATACAAACACTATACTTCTGCTGCACATGTAGAAGGCAATCCCACTTACTGAGTAGACAACCACTAATCATTGAAAATTTTACATAGTAGATATCAATCATTGAATTCCTTCACCTCATCAGTCATCACCCACAGTAAATAGAACAAATAAAAAAATTATTAGGTTTATAAAATATTATAAATATATTTGAAACCTTGTCTTCTTCCAATTTCTGACGAATTTTTTCTCTAGCTCTTTTCTCCTCCTCTTTCTCTGCTTTTCGCAAAGCCATCAAACTGCAAAAACAAACAATTAAAGCTCATACATTTTAGATTGAGATGCAAATATAAAAAGTATAAAAGAAGACATATGGTAGGTTGGGTCAAACCGTTTCTGTTCATTTTCTTCTTCAATTCGCTTGGCTTCAAGGAGTTCCTTGCCCACTCGAATTCTCTCCTGATAACGTAGTACACAAACTTAGTAAGCTTATTTTCCCAAATAAGGATAGAAGGCTTTTAAGAAATTTGACAGCTTAGTACAACAGAAAATCATAAGACTTTTTATTTGATAAACAAGAAGCATTTTTATTAATGCCACTAAATTTCTAAAGCGTAAAAAATGGGAAAGCATACCAAGAGCTAAGATGCTTGGAAAGAAACAGAACAGACTCATTGATGTTCTTTATCAGGAGAAGTCCAAAGTTTTAACTAACAATCATTGTTCAGCATTACCATGATAACTAACAAAGAATTTTATGGTCACCCCATACTGTATACTAGAGAGAGGGGGAGAGGGAGAGAGAGAGAGAGAGAAAAGACCCAAATCAAAACAAAGACCAAACAGTATAAAAGCAAGTATAACTATATCCACAGCTAATATATCCAGACAAGTCACGATAACAGAACTTAGAAATCTAGATTAGAATTTAAATTGAACAAAATGAAGCTATGATGATTTCATCAAATATGATCAAAAGACCAAATCATCCATCTCAAAAATTCAAAATCCTAACTCTATCTGTGCTTATTTCAAAACTCAAATTTTGAATCTTTTAACATATTATAAAAGCCATCTTCAAAAGAACTTCCAACATTTGAGATGTACATGAGCACAAACACTTTATGCATCCCACTCTTAACATGTAAAACACCCTTCCAAACTCCATACTAAACAGTAAATTATATATCTAGACAAAATGAAGAAAATAGATGCACTCATATCTACTTGCTCTGTGCCTAACTTTCCTAACAGCCCATTTGCATGATGGAACTGAAAGCAAGTGGAAGGATATAAATGGGTCCTCAAGTCGCCAAGATACATTAAGGATAGGTAGAGACTAGGTACTTCACATATTTGCTGAGCTGTAAAATGACCTCAATTCTTTTGGAAAACTTTATATGTCTCTACTCAATGAGGATCTATAATAAGATAAATACTTTCAAAACTTCACAAAGTTTACAAACAAGAGCCATTAAAAAATTGATTCCTTAATATAAGTCATATGGTATAACAGAGCAGTAACAGAGAAGAATTTAGAGTACCTTCTCTCTTTCTCTTTCCATTCTCCTTTCTTCTTCCTCTTTTTTCTTGCGAGCCCGCTCCCTTTTATGAAAGAACAATTACATTGAGAAAGAGCAAAATGATAAAAGAAGTGAAATAAGAGTATAAGACCTTGAGAGAGAGAGAGAGAGAGAGAGAGAGAGAGGATAAAAATGGGAAAGCTTAGAAAAGTTGTATTCAACCTTTGGCTGAACTAAGGAAGCCATAAATGGTAAATGGTGACATGTCCAAGCGTGGCAAAGAGACTTGTATGTTACTTATCAAGTACAGCATTGTTACCATCACCCCATTGGCAGAGTGGTATAGATGCTCGACATCCAAACTTGAGGTCCCGGATCCGTGGCACCTCTAGGGCATTGATATGTAGGTGTGTGCATGTAGTGTAGGGGCTTTTTTCTTTGTATTTGTGTGTGTGTGTGTTGAGCTAACAAAACATATCAATATTTTTTCAAGTATAGTCTTATTGTTAAAACCCTCAATAGAAAAATCTTATTGAAGACATGCAATAAGATGAGTAGATTGCATTTAAACAACAAAATATTATACATATCAAACCAATTAGAAACTGAAACGATAATTTTGAAAAAGAAAAGAAATAACTTCACTACATTTTGCCTACCAAAAAAACTCCAATCCTACATTAGAAAAATAACTTACTGAAAAAAACTTAAACAAATTTTAGATCGAACATAAATAACTCTGGAGACAAATTAACTATCTCAATCATTTGGATTAAGAAAGCATAAAGATTATTGTCATAAAAATGATATAGTAGCATTGGATTAGTAATTGACAAGCTGAATCCTCATTACCACTATAAAACAGAAAATACCCTAGAATATGGGGAATTGCCCTGCTTCCTCCAAACAAAACAAAAGGTACAAATGTTTCAGATTTTTTTCAGTACTCTATCTTTCAGAAAACTAATGTTTTATATTCTAAAAGATCAGTTAGACGGCACTACATTACAAAGTCAAAATCATGCATTATTATAAAATAAGAAAACTGGGCTCGCCCAATAAAAAAAATGTAAAGGTCAATTAAGAAAAAGAAAATCTAAAAACCAACTGCATCAAAGAAATAATGGCAATATTTAATGATGTTGAGGAGAATATTGCAACTGCATAGGTTTCCATAGCAAAGATAAAAGATTACCAAGCAGTAACAGCATAACATGGTGCCCATATTGACTCCTAAGAATGCACTAACTAAGCAATACCTAAGTTCTTGCGCTTTGATCCTAACTTCTTCTGGTGTGAGAGATGGTTTAGAAGCCTCAGCTTTGGTGTTGGCAGGTACCTGAGTAGGCAAGACAGTTAAATTATGGAGAAAGTTCCTTATTTAAAAACACTACAAAGAATTTAGGAGGTCAGACACCAAGATACCATCATCAAAATAAGTAAGAGATTAAGTGCAAGATGGGAGATATGAAAATGTAAAGCATAGGAAAAAAAACAATTGCAGTACCAAGAAGCGTTGTGTACAGAAAAACAAGCATGAAACAGAGGACTTTTACTTTGCATCATCTCATAACAAAAATGTAAAAGACGCCTTCCACCCATAAGTATATCACTGTGTCTGTGACATACTCTTCGCTTAAGACATCTAGGTAGCGTTTGGATTAGAATTTTTGGTTTGAGAATTGAAATGAAAATGAGAATGGAAATGGAAATTGATGGTGTTTGGAATACTTTGGATTATAATCTTCTTATTTCCACCCTCATTCCCTTACTTATGATTTATGAAAAAGTTGATTACCTCCAAAATAGATGGAATGGGATTCTCATTCCAATTTTCACTCTTTTAGGCTATAATTGAACATTTCAAAATTCGTAACTTTTTATTTAATTGTTTGATTGGGATAAAGAAAAATTACTTCATGCAATTTCTGGGGAGAAACAATGACCATCAGTTTAATTTTTTAAAACAGTGCATATTAATATGCACAAAATCTGGAAGGAAAAAAAAAGAAAAAGAAGAAAAAAAAATCATAACTTTATGCTCAAAAGTGGGATTGGACTGATTTTTTGTTATGTATAGTGAACTTTTTAGAGGAAAAAAAATTAAAATTATGGATTCCGTTTTCCAAAAAAAATGCACACTTATGAGCAAATCTAGACATTTTAATACCGAATATTGATTTTCTAAAAATATTTAGTCTTCAACATTCCTCATTCCTAAATGTCAACAGACATTTTTTTTTTTTTTTGCATAATAATATAAAAAAAAATTAAAGGCGAATAATTTCATTTTTAACATTTTATTTTTTTACTTTTCTTAACCAAACAACATTACCTTGAAAAAGAAATGGCAATGAAAATGGTTTTCATTCTCATTTCCATTCCCATCAAATTTCTAATTCAAAGGCTACCTTAAACTCCCAAATAAACTAGAATGTGAGTGTCGCTTGTCACACTAGACACATAAAAACAGAGAAAACAGGTGATAGTTTGGAAGAAAATGAATAGAAAAGGAAACAAATGTGTATTTAAGGAAAGATAAGAAAAGAAGGGCATCATATCAATATATATAAACTGGGATTATACTACTCTGAATATATACGATGTATAAACAGAAGAATAAACGAGATGATAAATGTGGAACATGTGAACGCAAAAGAAGATATACAAGTGATCTTATAAAGAACAAATAGCCTCTAAGCATAAATGTCGTACCAAAGGCATCTCATCTATATCCATGTCATTCTCATGTTCAACTAACCAATTGACAGCGGTCTCAAGGCTAGTGTTACCTGAAGAAAAGAAAAAACAACATACAGATAAACACAAAGAGCACACCATCTATCTACAAAACATTTAACATGAAGATTCACATAAAGCTAGTGTTTTGAAAAGCCCAAGGCACGAAGCGCACACAAGAGCCTTAAACTCAATGAGGTGAGGCGGTTTGATTGAGAAGCATGTGAGAACCTCGAGGCATGCGCCTCTCTGCTGTATTTGGGGCATGGCCACTGTCAATTTTTAGCTCTTCATCAGGTCATCTTAAATTGAAGACTCTTCATTTTGGTCTATTAGATTAGGATAATAATGATGAAGACTTCTCATCTTTAATAGCCCCAATTTACTCGACCAAAATTAACTTCATTGTTTTATTATTATATATGCCACATCAACAACTTTATAGTAAAAAATATTATGTTATTGTTTTCTAACGGTGTTAATGACATTTAACGGTCTTTGTTAGCCTATTTAATGACAGGCCCTTCATTAGGACTTCAGAATGACTTCGGATTAAATTGGAACAGAAGTTCAAACTTTGGACTAAATTGTAGCACATGAAAGTACATGGACTAAACTGGAATATTTGAAACAGTATAAGGACTATTTAGGAACTTATTTCATAAAACTATAGTTTTTAACATGGGCCTCATTTCATTGAGGCTCATGCCTTACCGTGCGCTTTGCACCTAGGCTCCGAAGGACCCTAACACCCTAAATGCATCTCAAGCCAACGGCGAAGCCAAGAGTTCAATGAAGGGTAAACACATTGATAAATACATTAATGCCGTTACTGTCTACAATATGTCATACATCATCTAGCATCTCAAAGTCCTTATTTTCAACATCAAATTCCTTGTTATCGAGTTACCAAGCCAAACAAAGTGTTAAACCGTGCAGTGTACATCTCCAGTAATGGTATTGTAATAAGCTCTACCAATACCTTAAGCCGATCTCACCATGAGTTGGCAAAAGGGATGAAGGAAAAAAGAAATTACTAGAAACAAGAAATATAACAAAATATTCAACCACAACTATTGAGAAAGTACTGCAAACAATTAACATATGAAGTAATTGTGTGTTAGAATTTCTCAACGAGCTCACCTGAAAAGTGAAGGACCTGAGTCGCTCATGCTACTGGAAAACCCATTCCTTCAAGTTCCTGAAGCAGATTTTTGTCAACCTCTGGCACAACCATTTCTACACACGCAGAGAGAGGTAAATTTGGTGATAACAAAGCAAATATATCAAAGTGACAAGCAATATATCAACAAGCTGACACAAGATGTTACAATAATAGTCAAATTATTTATAGTATAAGTATACCAACTCATGACACTTTATCAAGGTGACTACTTCAGGGTTGAGATATTCAAATCTATATAAAAAATAAAATAAAATAAAAAAGGATACGAGAATTAATGAATTATTAAAAAAGGAGGGCAAAGTTACAAAACACAACCAGAAATCCCAAACTACAACATGTGATTTGGAAACCAATTGAACAACCTTCTTGGCTGAGCTAGGATTTCCAATCTTCATAGAAACTATATTGTTAACTGACTCTATTCCACTTATTCCATTAAGAAAAGACCAATTGATGGCAATACAGTGCAGAATAATTTCCCATACAGATTTGAATAAGAAAGGCCCACCCACAAAAAAGCAACTAAAAATGTCCGTTGTTTTTAGCAGGCATTAAATCTATCTACAATTTAAGGTAAACAAGATTATGATGACCTTTTGTTCTTCAGCCACCCTGCACTCTTTGTGCAAGTTCATTTTCAAATTCTGAAGTACACACAAAAACTACCATCCACCAATTAAAAATCTAAGAAAATGGACTGTCCCAGTTCAGACTTCAGAATCAAGGCAAAGTATATTATAATTTTGCAAAGAGTGACACTTAAAGATGCTCTACGTAGAGCTTAAAAAAGGGGGCAAAAGGCAGGTCAGAAAATATGTGTGCATCAATATGACGAGAAAAAGCCAGTGGAGACAATACATACCCACAAAGCTGAATTGCAACTATGATTAATCATCCAAATAATTGACCTATCAAATGTTCTCATAAAAACAAGAAAAGTATCTCCAGATTCTCATTACACTAAATCCTAATACAAATGACACGATCAATTGTAACAATACCTTCAGGCTGGCTGCTACTACTTGCATCAACTGGATCCCCGGACTCTGATGTCACCTTTGGCACCTCCAAACTTATTGGCTTTGCTGCTTCCAAAGTCTTATCCACAAATTCAGTATGTCCAGTTCTCTTGGTATGCAAATCACTTTCCTTCATGGTCAACCAAAAACCAAAAGTCCAATATTTCAAATTCAATAACACTGAACTCTGGGGTTAACAAAAAAAAAGGCTATCTCAGCTTGAAAAACATGCAAAACTTATCCACGCTGAAGTATAACACACACACACACATATCAATGGCCTCAATCTAGTGGAGGATATAGATTATTATGATTTGAATATGAATTTTTTTTATTAAGTTCAGAATTTTACTCTCTATTCCAACATTTCCTAAGCAAATAAAACCAAGCACAATGTTAAAAGTTTTTTAAACAAAAAATCCAAGACCAGAAATGTAAAATGACTTCAAATACTCCCTCCGACAAAAATGAATGTCCTCTTCCTCTAAGTTGGTTATGCATGAACTAAATACAATATCCCAAAGATATGTTAGTTAGAACTTAAAAGCCCTTGAGTATGTCACAACAAGAGTACATTGGAGAACAAAGGGATAGTGCAACCCCAACTAACTCATCCTTATTTATTCATTTTAATTTTTTTTTTTTTTTGGGACATTAATATTTTGAGTTTGCATATGATAAGAATAAGATTCAAATAGAATGCCAATGGATCAAGTAATGCTCTTCACTCCCATGTTTTCAACTAACATTCAACTGCTTATCAGTGTTCATTTCCCAACTCTTCATTCTACATTTTCTCAGCATCAGAACAGCACCTTGAACCATGACCTGTTGTAGACAAAAAATGTTCTTTGGAGCATACTAGGTGCCCAGATTTGCAACACACATAGCTAAGTCCTACTTAAACCACAAGACTTCGAAATTGAATCCGAACCCATAAACCCCAGCTCCAAAAAACCAATTCCATTCCTAGGTCAATCAAGATAGTCAATTCCCACCAAATCACAGTTTAAGAAACCCAAAACAAAGTCATCAAATAATGTGGAAGCAAACACTAATGGAGATAGAAATTGGAGCAAAAATCAATATTGGTTCAACATATAAGAGGCTAGGATCGGTACAGTTTTGGATCGGCAAGGCTTTCCGCAGGAGCTGCATACGAGGTTGAGAACGGCCTCGGTGGACTCGGAGAAGTTGGAGTGAGCGGTGAGCTCGGCGTGCTCCTGAGCTTCCGCCACCGACTTCAGCAGCGCACCACAGTCACCGCACTTGAGCGACACTCCAGCCCCCGCCATTGCTAGGGTTCGGACTAGTTGATTTGATCGGCCGATCGCAGGCCCTTTCGGAATTTGGCGATTGCTTTTCTGGTAAGGTCGGGGAAGGTGATGTGGTGAAGAAAGCGAGATAGAATGTGGAAATTACAAAAGATCCCCTACTTCTCCTCTAATTTGAGTATGAACCTTTCTCTCTATTTTAATTAACTTTTAGCACACTATTCAAAACCAAATGACTCCTATGTTACGCTCGCCCTTGAGACACCGAGTGACGCTCGAGATAACGGGTCCTCGGGGGCAACAAATATAAAACGCAAGTAATGAATGCTACATTCACCCTGAGACACCATATGACGCATGATGTCGTGGATCCTTGGGGATATATTAATCGTAATACACTAGAAACAATACATTCACCCTCAAGACATCATTCAACACTAAGCGGCGTGGATCATCGGGGAAATAACTACAAAACACATACAATAAATGTTACACTCGCCCCCAAGACACTATTTGACGTCATAGGTTCTCGGGTGTATTAACCGCAAAGCGCAAACAAAGAATGTTATGCTCACTCAACCATTCAACGTCACGAGTCCTTAGGGGAAACAACTACACAAAGTTCAAGAAGCAAATGTTGTGCTTGCCTCTAAGATATTGTTTGACACTTGAGGAAATCATCAATAGAGCATAAAAAGTGAATGCTACGCTCACCCGTCCCTAAGACATCGCGCGTGGCATTCAATATCGCGGGACAACCAAGGCTTTGACTGAGTTTTTTTCAATTGATATCTAAACAAAAATCTTAAATGTTAAGTTGGGTCAATTCACTATACCCAATACTATAGTTGGTTAAAGGGCGAGTATTTTGCTCCAAGTGCATATATATAAGGTTCTTTCGGCCAAATATATATGGTGGATGAGGTTTGTAAAGAAGTGGGGTATTATACTTGAAATGTGGTGGTCTAACCCAAAGTCAAAGTGTTTTGGTGGAAGGTCTTGTCAAACTATATCTTGGTAATAATGGCATTGTTGAAGAGGCGAGTTGACATCGAGGTATGGTGTTTGATTTGTAGGTCAAGAGCGGAGAGTGTGTTCAACTGTATATCAGGGCGTGAGGAGGCTTTACGAGCGTGGGGTCGAATCGTGTTGGAGGGGATGGCTAGAGTTCGGTTGATGGGGGCTGGTAGTGGAAAAGAGTTGTTGAGCGGGATTCTATATGCTAGTTAGAGCTTATTGAAGCATATGAACACTTTGGTTTGGGAAGATAAATGACTATGGGTGGAGGAAGTTGTCTAGTTGGCGGGAAAGGTGATGGGATGATACTTTGTTGTCAGGGTTGTTCATTAGCATAAGATTGCAAGTGGTTGAGAGTTCAGACAACGTTGGTCGGGGAGGGTGCTGTCTTCGGCAGTTATCAGAGATTGATTGAAATCAACGCAAAATAAATGTCGACAAAGCTTGTATTGGAGCATCCAATTATGGAGTTGGGTGGGTCGTCTTTGATAGGACCCAATGATTTGATAGTTGATGATTACACTCGTCAATTTATTTTTTTTTCCTCAGTTGTTAAGCGATCATCAAATTCGGTTGTTTATGCTATCACATGCACAATCTTTCATTCCATGTAGTAAGGTTTGGGATGTCGTTACCTTCCAGATATTATTTTGATTTTTGTTAGTAAAAATAAAAGAATACTCAGTATTTTATTAAGACGGTCATCAGCATATATTTTTTTTTGAAAACGTTTTGAGCATAACCCACGGATTGTGGCGCAGTTGGCAACATATGCTGTGTGAGTGAGAAGAGCGTTTGCGTTCGATCCCCACTCAACACAGCCATGGGGAGAGGTCAAGAGCTTTAACTGGGACTAAATCTCGAATGAGATTAGTCTGCATGTGGTAAAACGGATTAAAAATACCCATGATTAAACACCTAAAAAAAAGTTTGGAGCATAAGTTTAATTAAACAAAAATGCAGGGCGTAAAGGAGAAGAAGTATGATAGTACACTGATACTCGAACCTTGGGGTACATTTTCTAGAATATTCCTCGATTTTTGCTTGAGGAAGAAGCAAGCAGGACTCGTTCGCCATTTCACCACAAATTTAAGGGTAAAAACGTAATATAATAAGTCGGCTACCTGAAACCCTAACACTCTCTCGTCCCTTTAAAAACCCACGCAGATGACACTTCAAATCTTCATCACTGCCTCGCTCACTCCACAGCTGCGCCATCCGATTCTTGCGAGCAGAGTTCATAGGGTTTCGCGTTCCTGTTATTCTTCTTAGCAAGGAACCATCTCTTTGATCCTCTCTATTTCGATTCCTCGATCACATCAGTTTTTCGAGTTAGTGTTCATGTGAATTTTCATTTTCGGAAAAAATGTTAGTGTTCATGTGAATTTTCATTTTGCTTTGTAGATCTGTGATGTTGTGAAGAAATTACTCTGTTGTCGGCTTTTGTTAATTATTTCTTCGGTTGTGAATGTGTATCATGAATATAAAAAATTATAGATAATTATGTTTATTTGATAATCTGATTTTAATATGTTGATTTATATGCTATGATTTGTATGTATGTTGATTTGTGTACTCTTATCTTTATACAGTAGGAAGATTTTGTCTTTTGATTGCATGTCAACCTTGCTTAGATCAATTTGTAGAAAACATGATTAACCTTTAATTTTCATTCATTATTTTTTTGTTCTCCATGGTTTGTCATTATTTTACCAATGTTATCTACTGTTAGATGTCTTTTTTTGTGGTCCTTTCATCTAAGTATTCAATGTTTGTTATATTTGCATACAGTAGGAAGCTTTTGTATTTTGATTGCATGTCAAACTTGCTTTTATCAGTTTATAGAAAACATGATTTATCTTTAAAATTGATACAATCTTCTGTTTGTTCTCTATGCTGTCATTATTTTACCAATGAATCTACTGTTAAGTGTCTTATTTGTTTACCATTCATATTCATCTGTTCAATTTGTTTTTCATTGAATACTTGATGTATTTGCTTATTTAGTAGGATTTTGTTTTATTTTCTTGTTGATTTCTGATTATATGCTTATCCTGTGTGTCTGCTATGAATTTTTCAGCTACTATGGGTAAAGAGAAGATTCACATTAACATTGTGGTCATTGGTCATGTCGACTCTGGCAAGTCCACCACAACTGGTCATTTGATCTACAAGCTTGGTGGCATAGACAAGCGTGTGATTGAGAGGTTTGAGAAGGAGGCTGCTGAGATGAACAAAAGGTCATTCAAATATGCGTGGGTTCTTGACAAGCTCAAGGCTGAGCGCGAGCGTGGTATCACCATTGATATTGCCTTGTGGAAATTTGAGACTACCAGGTACTACTGCACTGTGATTGATGCTCCTGGGCATCGTGATTTCATTAAGAACATGATCACAGGAACTTCACAAGCTGATTGTGCTGTTCTCATCATTGATTCCACCACTGGTGGTTTCGAGGCTGGTATCTCCAAGGATGGCCAGACCCGTGAGCATGCTCTCCTTGCTTTCACCCTTGGTGTGAAGCAGATGATTTGCTGCTGTAACAAGGTAAATTCTTATGTCCTCTTATCTGCTATCACTAGTCTGCCAGCTTCATTGATATTCTATTTCATATCTCATTTTCAATTATTATTTTAATGTATTTTTGTATTGTTTGAGTGGTTATCATGTCTGATAGAGGGACACCTTTCATTGTTGGAATGTACTCTTGGTATTATTTGCACATATCATTGTGCTTAACATATGAAGGTTGTCAACTTTGTTAGTTTAACCAGCAACTTGAAATTGGAGAGCAAACTGGCATAGTTCTTGCAAAGAACTATTGAGGGTTCAATTCCCTCTCTCTCCCCTCACGTTATTTTTCTTGATGTCCAAACTCTTTTAGTCTATGTTTTTCAACTATTTCATTGTGTTTTGAAAATACATTATTGGCTTAGTCATTTTCAACATTATTTGTGTGATCTTTTTGGTCCAAACATTCCATGGAAATTGCATGTTTCTAAGTGATGTTTTTTTGAATAATTTGTTTGGTTCACTTTGTATTTTCACATGACAATGTATGAATTTGTTGCTTCTGTCTTGCTTATTTTGTTATGTAATTTTCATCTTTATAGATGGATGCCACAACCCCTAAGTACTCTAAGGCTAGGTATGACGAAATTGTGAAGGAAGTTTCTTCCTACTTGAAGAAGGTTGGATACAACCCTGACAAAATTGCCTTTGTTCCCATCTCCGGGTTTGAGGGTGACAACATGATTGAGAGGTCTACCAATCTTGACTGGTACAAGGGTCCAACTCTCCTTGAGGCCCTTGACCAGATCAACGAGCCAAAGAGGCCCACAGACAAGCCTCTACGTCTTCCTCTACAGGATGTGTACAAGATTGGTGGTATTGGAACTGTTCCAGTGGGTCGTGTTGAGACTGGTGTCCTCAAGCCTGGTATGGTTGTTACCTTTGGACCAAGCGGGCTGACCACTGAAGTCAAGTCTGTTGAGATGCACCACGAGGCCCTCCAGGAGGCTCTGCCTGGTGACAATGTCGGCTTCAACTTGAAGAATTTTCCTGTGAAGGATCTCAATCGTGGTTACGTGGCTTCCAACTCCAAGGATGATCCTGCCAAGGGTGCTGCCAGCTTCACATCTCAGGTCATTATCATGAACCACCCTGGCCAGATTGGAAACGGCTATGCCCCTGTCCTTGATTGCCACACTTCCCACATCGCCGTTAAGTTCGGTGAGCTTCTTACCAAGATTGACAGACGATCTGGTAAGGAACTCGAGAAAGAGCCCAAGTTCCTGAAGAATGGAGATGCAGGAATGGTGAAGATGATTCCGACCAAGCCCATGGTTGTCGAGACCTTCTCTGAGTACCCACCATTGGGTCGGTTTGCAGTGAGGGACATGCGCCAAACCGTTGCTGTGGGTGTGATCAAGAGTGTGGACAAGAAGGACCCAACTGGTGCCAAGGTCACCAAGTCTGCTGTCAAGAAGAAGTGAGAAGTTTTTGTTGCAATCTACAGTTTTATTTTCATGCATTGAAAGATTTATCTCGAGACTTATGATATATGATAGTTAATTTAGATAGTTTTGGTCTTTTAATTTTTTGCTTCTGCTTTTGTGGAGACATTTTATCCAAGGTTTTATCAATGAGTTTATATTTATGTCCTAAGTTCAATATTTTCCTGGTTTGTTTAAGATAATAACTTGGTATGCATTTCACTACAGCACCTGCATTGAAGCGACTTGATATGAGTCCTCTTTCATGGGTCCTAGAAAACTTTGAAGTATCTTATCAGAACATTTTGAAGTACAAGGACTTGGCCCTCGACCTGATCACATATTCAAGGACCCTAGAGTATTGAAGTACGAGCCCTCGAGCTGAATACTTTGAATATTTTAGAACACATATTCATGGACCCTAGAGTATTGAAGTACTCGAGCTGAATACTTTGAATATTTTAGAACACATATTTAAGGACCCTAGAGTATTGAAGTACGAGCCCCGAGCTGAACACTTATAATATTTCAGAAATCCTAGAGTACTTTTTTTGGACAAAACAGAAGTTCAGTTTATTCTCTTTAGCTCCAAATCTGATACATAGCAGAAGTACGAGGACTCTAGCCCTCGAGCTGAACACATATTCAAGGACCCTAGAGTACTGAAGTATGAGGACTCAAGCCCTCGAGCTGAACACTTTGAATATTTCAGGGACCTAGAATACTTTTTCCGACAACACAGAAGTTAAGTTTATTCTCTTTAGCTCTAAAACTGACACAAGCTACATCTGCAAGTGCCCATACAAAATCAAAGGTTGTAACATGTATAGAACAATTCATCAAAACATGATGCTATTTGAATCAACTTCTGCTTCTACTACTGCTCTTCCTTTTAGTATGCAGTTGAATCCTCTGCCCAAATATTTTCACAAACCATTGAGGTTTTCTTGCCATCGCTGTGTTTCCAACAACAAAACCAATAACCACTCCACTTGCATACCCCATCATTATCACTATCCAATCATATCTGCCTAGGAACTCAACTTCCTCACCATCAGCTGGCGGCGGCGGCGGCGGCGGCCACTTCACAGAATCTCCGGCGCATCTTCTGGTCATCAATAGTTCTCCACATAATCCCGGATTCCCATCAAACGAATCATCTTGAAATGTATCAAACTGCCTCCCACGTGGCACGCACCCCGTGAGATTGTTACTAGAAACATTCAAGAACTCGAGAAAATTGAGCTGTGCCAGTTGCTGAGGAATCTCTCCGGATAGCTTGTTGCGCGAAAGATCCAAAGATTCAAGCACAGCTAGGCTTGCCAAAGAAGACGGGATGTGACCTGTGAGATAGTTGTTGGAGAGGTTGAGCACATTGAGGCCTTGGAGATTGCCAATGGATTCTGGAACATCTCCACTGAAGCTGTTTCTTGAGAAATCAATTGCAGCAAACACATTTGGTACTGTTGCATACATCATTTCAATGCCCTTATTTGCAAAAACCATTCCCGCCCGGTAAGGTAAAGGCTGAGTAGATCCTGGTAAATGAAATCTTTTGGTTGTTTGCAGGTATGTCCAGTGTCTTGGCCTGAATTTTCCCATACCTTTCCAAATGTGAAAGTATGCAGACGGCAAATGACCTGAAAACCCGTTGTGAGAAAGGTCAATGATCCTCAAATTTGGAAACTCGGACGCAGAACCATTTGAAATTGCACCATAAAATCTGTTTGATCTGAGAATGAGAAGTTGCAAGGACTCAAGCTGTCCTAGCCAAAATGGAAATGTGTCTTCAATCTGATTCTCTCCAAGATCAAGCTTCCTCAGCATTGCACAATTGGCTAATGATCTCGGCATCTTCCCTCGCAATTGGTTTTCGCTCAAATCAATCATCTCCACTTTGCTTCCATAGCTGCATATTTGAGGAATGGAGCCATGGAAGTTGTTGTTTTGGAGTCTCAGTATGGACAAATTCGCCATGTCGCCCAAACATTGAGGAAGCTTGCCACTCAAGCTATTAAAGGCCAAATCAATGATGGAAAGAGAGCTCAAATTGCAGATAATTGATGGGATTTTCCCCACAAGTTTGTTACTTGTGACAAAATAGTAGTTGATGGAAGGCGGCGGGATAGGGAGAGATCCTTGCAACAAGTTGTAGGAAAGATTGAGTAACTGAAGATTCACCCAAGGAAGAACCCGAGGATGTTGATCAAAACCTGTCAACGAGTTGTTAGAAACATCGAGATACAAAAGGGTATCTTTAGTTATATTCCATAACCAGGTTGGGATCAGACCATGTATCTCATTACTTGCAAGGCATAGCCATGACAACTTATGTTGATGCTTCAAGAAAGTTGGGAACTTGGTTAAGTTGCATGAACTCAAGGATAAAACACTTAGTTTTGGAAGTAGAGCAGAAGATTTAGTACTAATATTGGTCCAATCAAGAACTGATAATTGGTTATGACCTAAACAAAGTGAGTTCAGGTTTCTCATATCAGAAAACATGTCAATCTTGACTGTTCCACTCAAGTTATTGCCATTGAAGGAAAGGTATTCTAAATTGACAAGGCTAGAGAACACTGGTTCTCATATGGGACCTTGAAGAGAGTTATGTGAAAGATCTAGAGTCTTCAACTGGCTCAAATTCTGAATCCAAATCGGGATGTGACCGGTCATTTGGCAGAAGCCTAAGCTCAAGTAGCTAAGTTTTGTCAAGTTTGCAAGAGAAGATGGGATCTCACTATTTACATGTGTGCCTTGAAAGCACAAATGTTGGAGGTTGGTTAGGTGACCAAGCCAAGACAAGTCTCTCACTCTCAAGTTACTGATATATGACAAATCTAGATCAGAGAGTTTGGTGAGATTGCCAAAAGATGGTGAGATTGTCCCTGACAAATTGCTATTGCTCATGCCTAACACGGTCAAGGAACGAAGGTTTTGGATTGAACCCGGAAGCTCACCTGAGAAGCTTGTGCCATCAAGTTTCAAGACCTTGATCTGACTGTGATTTGAAAACTTGGGCAAATGCCCGATCAGCTGTGGATTGTATCGAACGCTAAGAAACTGAAGATTCGGGGACAAAAAGACTCGGGATGGGAACTCACCTTGCAAATTACAGCTCTTCAAAAAGAGCAGTGACAATGAAGATAAGTTGGATAAAGTATTAGGCACCTCAGATGATATGTTAACCCAACTGAGATGGAGTTGCTCAAGATTGGTTACATTTTGAACTAGACTCTCAAAAGTGAGCTTGTTGAGCTGTAGCAAGCTACTTTCAGATGAATCCACATTTGAAGACAAGTCAAGAACAACCAATTTGGACAACATTGAAACCTCTGATGGGATTTGGCCAGAAAAGCTAGACATGGACAGGTTCAGATGGGTGAGATTGGTCGAAAAATGGGCTAATTCTGGTGGAATGTGAGAGAAGTTGAAATTGTTGTCCGCGAGGCTAAGCCATTGAAGGTTCTTCAGCTGGAAGAGACTGCTGGTGGAGTTGATAGAACCAAAGAGACAACTACTGGTGAGGTCAAGCCCAATTACATGACCATCATCTTCATCGCAAAGGACACCGTCCCACGAGCAACAATCACCTTGGAGCATCCATGAATGGAGCTTGGGATAAGCCAGAGGATGAGAGGAGGCAAGCTTGTCAATGACAAAGCTTTCCTTGAATTGGAGCAGAGCAGAGCTGTCACCAGCATTACATGGTTTTGGCTGCAAAGGAGGATGAGAAAATGAGTGACCAAGTACTAATGTACTGAGATGAAGCAATATTGAAACTAGGGGAAGCATGAAATGATCATACAAAGATGAACCCATAATAGCCATTGATGGTGTTTTGGTTGAGGAATGAGTGAGGAACAAGCAAGAGAAGGGACAGGACTTTATGGGCATGATTGATTAAGGTTGATTAAGGGTGGCACAGTTGGTTAATCCAGCTGTGTGAGTGGGAAGAGATCTCAGGATCGATCCCCACTCAACACATCTTTAGTGGTGGTGGTGGTGGTGTAAGAGACCACTTTGGTGCAGTAAGGTGCCAAAAGTCTTAGGCTAGAGTTAAGAGGCAAAATCTCTTTTCCGAACACTATTGGTTCCTTGTTCAAGCTTGTATATATTCGTCTCGTAATGTTTCTTAGGCCGTTGTAAGAAAAGATTTCGGCACTTTTCTGTATAAAGAATAATTAATGTTGTATATTATAAAGCCAATCAAGAAAAAGACCAGTGGGAAGATTTTTCTGAGTAAGTGGAATCCTCAACAAGACTTTTTTTCTGAACTTTTTGTGGTCCTATTACAAATTATTATCAGGAACCTGTGTATGTGATTGTGATTGTGACAAATCAATATTGGCAATCTGTGCATGCATGTTCTGCTTAAAGTTGTTTCGTGTCAATACGATCCAATACGACACACTTAACACGGTAACCTCATGTATAGGCCATGTTGAAATGACAAGTTTTGCACAAACACGGCATGATGGACAAGAACACACGACAGAGCACATTATGCACAATAGAACGAACACGTTTGACAGTACATGACCCATCATATTATAATTATTTTACAATTTATATATCATTAACTGGACTTGTCGGACGTGGCACAACACGACTACCTAATTGTGCAAACATGTTTTGGTGGTCCACGAACACGACACGATTCTTTACAATTCAATTGCAAAATATGTGATTTTAAACACACTAATTTTTGTCGTGTGTCATGTTATTACACGAATTGATAGCCCTAACTATGCGTAACGCGTTATTAAAATGTCATTTACTCAATCAATTAGCACATCTCACGGGCGTAATTAACGTTTTTTTAATTTAATTATTGGACATGCATGTTTCTCACGGAACTGAAATGTTTTCCAACAATTTTAGTGTCAAAATGTCAATCCAACTAGAAGAGCCAAACGTGAAAGACCGGCAAGACAAAATGTTGACTCCTAGTTCATGTTCATTGCGATTAGTCTATTTCACAAGTTTGACACCAACAAATAATAACATATCCATTGGTAGTTGGTACTATCTACGATCACTATGTTTGAATCGGACAAGCAAAATTGACTCAATGAGAGAGAGATGTTGACTAAAAAAAATGAACTACCTTGATGCTTCACAAGTCAACGACGTAATTTGTATGTTTGAGAAGAAGGAGTGATACTACCCAAAAAATCAGAAGTTTAAAAACAAATAAAAACATGACACCTCGAGCACGTCACTGAGCTTCCGCTGTGAAGCCCGGCCCGAAATCATGTATCTAGGGCACCCGAACAGCACATGACTCGGCTCCAAAGCCGTCGGGGACCTGCATCTGTGACATCTATCGTCGCTTGCCGGCTCCCAAGGCCAATGACTGCCTCCAAAGCCGTTGGCGACAACCAACGTCGCTTGGCGGCGCCCAAGTCCATTGCGTGCCCCAATGCCAATGGTCGCCTTCGAAGCCGTCTGCAACATCCAACGTTGCTTGGCGATTCCCAAGTCTATTGCACGCGCCCAACGCCAATGGTCGTCTCCAGAGCCGTCAACGACATCCAACATCTCTTGGTGCCGCCCAAGTCCATTGTGCGCTCTCAACGCCAATGGTCACCCCTGAAGCTGTCGGTGACATCCAACATTGCTTGGCAACGCCCAAGTCCATTGCGTGCACCCAACTCCAATGATTGCCTCTAAAGTTGTCGGTGACATTATAAAGTCGCCCATCGACGCCCAAACCATTGTGCATGCCAAGTGCCAATGGTCGACGCCGAAGTCGTCGACGACATCCAAAGTCGTCCGTCGGCGCATTAAACCATTGCGCATGCCAAGTGCCAATGGTTGACACCCAAAAACCATTGTGCATGTCAAATGCCAATGGTCGACGCCCAAAGCCATTGCGCATGCCAAGTCAACACCCAAAAGTCAATGCACATGTCAAATGCCAGTGATCGACACCCAAAGTCATTGCGCATGCGAAGTGCCAATGGCCGACTTAACGGAGGATGAGAAAATGAGTAACCAGTACTAATGTATTGAGACACCAAGAT
>JAYMTA010000164.1:0-36476 GCA_036897625.1 Pelargonium cotyledonis
TTTTTACCCCCTCCTCCTTTGGTTTTGGTTTTTTTTTTTTTTTTTTTTTTTTTTTTTTTTTTTTTTTTCTTATTTTAAATCTCAACAGTGATCATTATTTTTGAAGCCAAATAGTTAAATACCCTTTACTTGTGTGCCTGATTTTGATGTTGTGATTGGTAAAAATCTTATTTTGAAGTCAAAGAACTCAACTTTACAAGAAAAACACTCCTCCCATTTTTGTTAACTGGTTAATTATGATCGATTCAACTGATACAAATCTTATATTGAAGCCAAGGGTCACAAATGTAAACCCTAAACCCCATTTTGTATTTGAGTTAATATAGATCGATTCCATATATAAAAATCTCATTTTGAACCCAAAGAACTCAATTTGACCAGGTTTAGATAGCTAATTTTGATGCATTTTAGTTTCATTCTTATGTTTTGCCAATATCTGAGTACATAGTCTTACAATACTCTTATGTTCTTGTAGACCATGTTGATGAAGATGTGTTGGGCTATAACTGCAACCAGGTGGGCTGGTTTAAGAGATGTGTATGGCTCAAGATTTCCAAGGTATTGTTGTTCTCTTTCAAGTAGAAGTAGCAATCGACTACTTGGTCCGCCTGAAATTCATAAACCGAACATATATCCATCTTATTGTAATAGAGACAACTTTCAGCACCCACCTCCTTCATCAACAGATAGAGATTTCTCAGAAAATTGTTTTGAAGATCCACATCCGTGCATTGACTTATTCATTCAGATCAATAAGGATGACGAGAAAAGCCCCTATTTTATGCAGTTTTCGTTTGGACAGATCGTGGAACCATGATTCTCTTACTACTCTCAAAATTATAGCCTACATGAAACAACTCAGTAATGTCATGAAACAGTGTCCGGAGCAATTCAATGCTGCGGCTTTGTGGCTCCATAGCAATCATCCCAGGAGTCTAGCAGACAATGTCAAGTTGTTCTCCGAGTTTGGCTGTTTAAAAGACTGGCTTGAAGTTTTATATTGTTTGGTTAAAGGTCCTTTGTTCCGGGAGATGGAAAACAAAGAAAGAAAGAGAGCGAGTGACAAAACTATCGAAAAAGAGATTAGCATATAAATATCAGCAATGGCATGAATGGAACAGTACCGAAGAAACAGAAGGTAATCAGGACGACAAAGATGAGTTTTCTTTGAGGGAGGAGTGGAGGATTCATATGGCTAGAGTTGCGGTTGAAATGTACGACTCTGATCCTAACTATCGCTACTTACATGACAAGGTTTCCGATCTTTTTGCTGAGCATTTGAAGTCTGATCTTGAGTTCTTGAATTCCGGAGATTTGGGGAAAATCAGTTTGGCTTCGAAATGGTGCTCCTCGTATGATCGTTCCACTCTTATCTGCAAGAGCATTGCCAGGAGCTAGGCTTTTCTCGTATGATTCAAATCCAGAGTACGAAGGGCTTGAAGAGGCACATTATGTTTACAGAATTCGACATTGCTTGCAAAAACGAGTCCTTGTCCCGCTGCGTAGAGCTCTGAATCTCCCCGAGATATACATGAGCAGAAATGAATGGAACTCGCTTCCATACGACCGTGTCAGATTCACAGCCATGAAAACTTACAAGAGGCTAATCATTAAGCACGACCAAGAACCGGTTCCTGCAATACACTCGGGACCTGGAGGACGCAAAGAAGCGGAAAATAACTAGTGGCAGTGGCAGAGAAATGTTTCCCCACGACATATTGAGCCTCTTAAATTCGGGATATGACAGGGAATTCGTGGAGGCGCAATGGAGGAGCATGGTCAATGCCTTCTCGGAAAAAGGCCAGTTTAAAAATTGCATTGTGGCTTTTGATCTTTTCTATATGGAGCTAGGCTTGGCCTACTCCCAAACTTGTTGTAAATTTCTCTCTTTCATTTCAACTGTTAGCTTCTGATCTAAGTGATAGCCCTTGGAACGGAACTGTCCTCAGACAAATAGAGACTAAAGAAAACCGAGTTCTTAAAGATCGAAGGAGATGATTTACAATCAAAGATGGAGTATTTGAAATCTCTGAGGGGCAAGTATTGTATGATAGTGGGAGTGCAGGAATTGTTGGATAAGATACTAGAAACTGCTGTTTGTTGTAACATCAGCAGAGAGAAGATGGTGAGGAGGCTTTTCGTTTTTGGCACGTCCGATCCTGGTGGGTTTTGGGATGACGATGATAGTACAGATATCGAAGCGAAACGAAAGAAGTTTGAAGATTCGGGCTACACGATGCCAGATATAGTGTTTTGGGGTATGGGTCATTGGGGGTGTCATCGTGAAGCTTCGCAGGTAAAATTCCTTCACAAGGCCGTAATGTCGATTAAGGGATTGTCACGGAGAAGCATCAAAGTGTTCTTGGAGAAAGACGGGAAGCTGGAGACGAACACTATGCTGGATTCCCAGATATCAGGAGAAGAGTACATAGCACTGAAGGTATATGATTGATGACGTGACACTTTAATATGCAGTATAAACTTCCTCTTTTTCATTCCCTTTTTATAGTATATAAGGATGTAACATATTCTATTAACCATAGGGTAAAATAAGACGTTTGATTTTGAAAACGACCTTTGAGAGCTCTTTAAAGGTGGTGCTTTTTATATTCTCAAACATTGGATGCTTCGATACTATACTAGCCCGTCTTTTTGGTGCACAAATGTATGTTACGAGCCTGAATGGGAAATAACATCATCATTTCTATATCAACGCGGTATTGTTGGTAAAGAAATTAAAGCAAAACGAAAGAAGTTTGAAGATTGTGGTTACACGACTCCGGTTTTAGTGTTTTGGAAAATGGAGCGTCGGTATGTTCATTTTGAAGCTTCACGAGTAAAATTCTATTATAATGACATCATGTCGATTAAATACTTGTCTCAAAGAAGCATCAAAGTGTTCTTGGAGAAAGACGGGAAGCTGGAGCCAAACACTATCATGAAGCCGAGTAACTCATGAAAAACTAACCCACCTGAGCGCATCGGTGAAAATGTCAAGGAGCTGGTGGCGGCCAAAATATGTTCCCAAATGAAGTGGCAATTGATCTCAACACTTTTGGCCCGCTAGTGAAAATGCAGGTTGACAAGAAACAAGGTATTCAACAATTGACACAACAACAGCACGGACGCACGAATTGACAACTCCAGTTTCATGTCCACGAAAGTACGCTAAGTTATGCATTAGAAATCAAATCGCACGAGCCGGCCATTGCACGGCACAGCTTACATACTGATATTCAAATGAAAATAACACTAATTACCTAGAACAACAAGAACATTACCTTGCTCCAACACAATGAGCAAGATCAATTTTATTGGTGCAAACTAGCTAGCTATCATACTTGATTCACTACACACCTTGGACCAAGTTGGCTTGAAACAACTGCTCCAAGTTATAAGGAGACGCCACGTCAGCTCCTCCACTCCAAAACAGCTTAGCAAACTGATATTCTCCAGCTTGAGAGACACCTTGTGCATCAAAATATAGACGCTCATTTGGATCTGCGCACAACTCATATTTGTTCACTCCGCATCCTGTTCCTCGGTACGTTCCAGTCCCACAACAAGCGACAAATCCTTCCTTGAACCCTAAAACCCGATCGCAACCAATATTAATTATACTCTCGTTATCGAATACCTGTTAAGTCATGTGACACACGCTCTCTCCTCGTAACACAAAAACAAAAAAATGAAATCGGTATAGTTCATTACCATATTGTCCCGGGTTTTTTAGACGACTCTCGGTTGCATTGTATAGATCAAATACAGTGTATTTGAATTCTGGTAGAGTGGATTGTAACCCAGCCAATGCTGTTGTAAGGGGTGATTTGTGGAGCCTAAAGCTCTAACAGAAGACGGCGTAGTTAAATGATCCGACGATAAAATTGTAGATAGAAGTTTTTGTCTTTTAAAGTGCTTGTTTTACCAAAACTTTGATCACTTTCGCGATACCTAAAAAATTAATGTCTCATCTATAGTTGTCCAGTTCCCAAGTTCCGTTTAAGATTTGTGTAGAGAAAACTTCACAAAAACTGAACGCAAACTTCAATTTGTGTGAATGAGCACTATTATGAAAAGATTGAGATTGAAGTTCTCTACATATATGGTCATCCCAAACTTTATTTGAGATCTATCGATCCAAACATTAAAATAGTGAAATAAGTCGTCAACGGTTGGAAACAAAAAAAAAATTGCCTAAATTAATGAACTCCATTTGTTTCCTTTTCTCTCCTCCACAATGATTCTAGGACATTTTATTTGTGTTTGAAAAGATTTCTTATATGTGAAACTCTTTGAATTTGATTGTATATGATTTCACAAATTCGGCTGTGTGCTATCAAAATGACACACAAGTAAAGATTGTCAGCTCTAGTTTCATGTCCGCAAAAGTACGTCAATCTATGCATTAGAAATCAAATCTTACAACATTCCATGGTACACACCTTACATACTGTTATTCAAATGAAAATGACACTAACTTAGAACAAACTAGATAATCATGATAGGAGAACAAAACCAAGCTAGCTACAACAATGAGCTACCATAGCTCATATATATGCTATGCTTGATTCAACTACATATCTTGGAGCAAGTTGGTTTGGAACAATTGTTGCAAGTTATAAGGAGATGCTACTTCTGGTCCTCCACTCTAAAACAGCTTAGCTAACTGATATTCTCCAGCTTGAGAGACCATCGAAAAATAGATGCTCACTCGGATTAGGGCACAAATCATATTTGTTTACTCCGCATCCAGCTCCGTGGTATTGTCCGGTGCCACAGCATGCAACCGCTCCTTCCGTGAACCCTAATTCACAATCAATATATTACTCGTTAGATTCCTATGCGTACTAACGATAAAGATTGTGTGACACATGATTTTCTCTTAACACTCACTGCAGTAGGTGTTAAGAGTGTCAAGTCGCGTGACACACTCTTTCTCTTAACACCCATCAAAAGCTCTAAACATTAGGTACGCGGTTAATTTGTCACTTACCATATTGCCCCGGGTTTTTCAGACAATTGCTCAATTGGGTGAATTGATCGAATACGGAATATGTGAATCCTGGAAGTGTGGCTTGTAATTCCTCCAAAGCTTTCACTAAAGCACTATTGTGTAGTGTAGCAAGATCCATAAGAACTTGATCACATTGGTCACCACTAAGTTTCTTTGACTGCTTGATGGAGGGTATGCAACCCATGGGGTCCATATTCTGAAACCCAAATTTTCTGCCACCTTCATTGTAAAAATCCTGCGCGCGCGCACAAGTACACAACAAATTGATTGCTTTACCCATTCAACGTTATAATAATTTTCAACACGACACGAGCACGAATTAATACACAAATTCAAATAAACACTTACTGTTAAGATACTTTTGATATCCGAGATAACTGAATTTACGAATGCAATCTTAGCTGGTTGAGTTGCGCCACCGGTATAGGCTAAATAATCAGTTCGTCCAATGTTGAAAATGTAAACCGAATTCTTGAGCACTTCTTTTGCTTCCGCTGAACCTATATCCTGAACCAGCTCTTTTACCATTCCCTGAAATTGATTCCTTTGGTGTCTTTTATTCTTCTGAGAATTTGAGAAATACATGTTAAACAATATAACTCGTACAAAAAAAAAATAAAAAGTTGTTCATCAAATTATAGATGCAGATATTTATTTGTGACATAACATTTATGCACCTGGTTAGTCCTACGAGCACCAATGGCACGGTAAGCGAAGTTTGCCCCATATTCCATATTTGCACCCACTTTCAGGGTCGGTGGGATAATTCCTAAACGTGCAAATTGTGCTGCATTGCATTGCGTACACCAACGACACATGTAACATAAATATTAGTAATATTCAATTAATTGTTAGTATCGTTCAATTACTAATCGACACAAATTTTAAGTATCGTATCAAATCGGTATGCATACATACGAGAAGTCATCACTCATCCAAGTAATTGAAAATAGAACAAAACTATATATAAGCTTTCAACTAACATGAATAACAATATTTCAATATATATGTATACCTATGAAATCGGGGAGCAAGAGGCCATCCGATTTAATTTCCTGCCCATGCCATAGGCGAATTGATGTGATTTTATGGACATCCCATATGGGCGTTTCGCATATGCACTCGAGGGATTCTGAATCACAAAGTTTCCTGCATCGAAACGTGAATCACCGAACACATAGAGCCTGGTTTTCTCCACCTGACAGCTTATTGGATCAACTAAAATGGTAGAAATGAGACACAATGCTAAGGTTATGGAGCAAAACAGAAGCTTTGAACTTGCCATCATATAAATGTGTTTGTTGAAGAAAAGACTTCTACTACTTGTTTGTAAACGGAACCGGCACTTCAATTTATACTACTTGAGTGCACAAACGAGGCATGAATATATGGTTATTTTATTCAGACCCTAATCAGTGCATGTGATCTTATCCTATGGATATGATTTCCGATGCGAGTTGATATGACGTCTGATCTGATGGCATGTGTGATTCGCTTTCCATGTGAACTGATTAAAAAGTCGTGTATATATATGTGTTTTCTCACGTGAGAACGTAAACACATTCCACCCATTTGTCTCCCACATGTATGTGTTTCTCTCACAAGTGATATGATGTGGCGATCAATATTACTGCTAAAATTTGATAAAACCTCATTGTTAGTGGGATTTTTTTGTTTAGGGTAAGAAATGCAGAAGTTTTAATACACTAATAGATTTATTATAAAAGTTATTTTTTGTACATATTTTATTGATGGGTTATAATAAGTTTTCACAACTTGTTATTAGTGTGTAATTTATCAATATCTATACACCAAAAATCGTAAATACATTTTTTTATTCACTTAAATCTATAAATATAAATAAATATATTATGATATTGAAACATATCAATTTTATACCCTAAACATATTCATGAGCAATACCAAATACATAAATAAAATAAATGTAAATAAAATACATGTGTGAATATTCCTCCTTCTTTCAATAATTTGAAAGTGCAAATTTAAACCTCACGTGAAATCAAGAAGAGTTCACCGCCTAATTATACAAACGTCCTTATATGTTTATTTTATGTTAGTGTTACTTGTCTCTTAATTAATTGTAATTATGTGCACAACAACAAGATAATCTAGTCATCTATATAATGTGTAAATATATTATAGTTTTTGTCATTGTCCCTGTTATGATAACCACGTGAAGAAAGCTCAGTGACCAAACTGCATTTCCGGACATTACATTTTTTCTACTATTGAAGAATATTTCATTTTCTGCAATTTTACATGTGTTGTACGTTTCGTTTTTTATGATTTTGTTTATTTGAACTGTAAAAATTAAATAATACTAAAAATATTCTACCACCACATGCAACCATGTGATAGTATATATAATATATCTTATGAATTATACAGTGTCTCGTTAATAATTAGCTCCAAACATTAACTATAAATATAACAACAAAGTTTTAGCACAAGTAGAGAAATTAATAATATTTAACAAATAATTTGTGCATGAGAAAGTTTTCCAATGAGTTATATTAGTAAATATGTGAGTAACTCTTCTCTTTTCTTTTTTTTTTTTGGTTGCAAATCACACACACATTATAATATAATATTGTTACTCACAATTTATTTACTTGGAAAACTACTATTACTTTTAAATTTTAGGGTGTCAGATCCTCAAACAATATAATTTTTCTTTAAACACAAACCACGCATATCTCGTATAAAACTTATTGTTGTATAAATGTAACTTTTGCTCAATTGTGTATATATAAATTGCTTGATTCAAAGCTTAACTGGTTAAAAAATAAAACAAAAGGCTAGAAATTGTAAAATATTACCAATTAATTAGTCTAATTGCACATGTTAAATTAATGGGAAAATTACATGTGACTTCCCTCTTAACTATGCATATTACACATATCTCCTCTGAAGATCGTGTTGTTACTTTTACCACCCCTAAAGATTGTCACATTTTTACACGTCCATTTTTTCATTTATTTTTCCGTTTGATGGGTCAAAAAGACCAAAATACCCTCAAACTTAAAAAAAAAATTGAAACCAAAGAGAGAGGAGAGAGAGAAGAGAAAAAAAAATTAATGTAAAATGGTAATTTCACATACAAACTCGCCGGAAAAATTAAATTTCCCGGCAAAACTATAAGTTTTCCGGCGATGCTATGAAGTTTCTGGCCAAGCTATGAATTTTCTGGCGGAATATGATAACATGTTCTTGATGGAGAAGAAGGGTAATAGAGTGAAGGGTATTTTCGAAATTTCAAAAAATATAGTGGCCATGTGCAGAGCACATGACTTAAAATTTGAAATATTCCGTTAACTTTGACGGAGAAAGTGATTTACAAGTTAAATGACATCTTTAGAGAGGGTAAAAGTAACAACATGATATTCATAGGAGGTATGTGTAATATGTATAGTTAAAAGGGAAGGTACGTGTAATTTTTCCTAAATTAATATTGTATAGTAACAGTTTCTTGAGATCTATGCTCTCTAATATTAAGGTTGTGGATGGTATAGTTTATATTATATGTGTAACAAGCGTGTTTCATTTTTTATTTCCATTTGAGAAAAAAACAAATTAACAATTTACTTGTTCCCATATGTATGTATTTGTGAGAATATATGTGTTTCCATGTGCACATTGATGCCTTTGTGGCTTTCAAGAATTAGATGCTTGAAAACTCAAAAGATTAATATTACTACTATGCACAGAAGACAAATGATATTCTTGAGACTATTTAGTGACTAAAACATACTATTATAGAGCTAGAAATTTGAGACATAGCACAAATTAAGTGTGTTTGTACCCGGACATATATAATTATATTGTGTTCGTGTTAATTTGTGGAATTTATTTGCCAAGCTCTTCTGTGTTTTATTTCTTTAAGGTGAGTCGCATGTATTTTCTTATGTAGGCTAGAATATGTTACGATTGGTTATCATTTCAATCTATAACATATTCATGCCCGCCCATTATACCTCGTCCAATTCAACTCGCCGCCAACTCGCTGACATGTTCGTCAAAGCGCTCTAGCACGTCTACTTACACAAATTACTTACAAGTTGAGTGCTCATATACGCTCAGTGCTCCAATTTGAGAAAGAGTGACGTCCATAACCTCCACATTATCGACATCTTTCTAATCTACTATAGATGATCAATGTCAACTAAACATCAAAATGGTTTTTGCCTTTTTGGCGCAAACAAAATAACATGTTAAATACTGGAACTTGAGAAATTTAACCAAGCTCAAAATGTTATTGGAAAACAAGAATAAAATCTATGTTAAAACCGAAACTTGACTAATTTATATGAGAGTTTCGAGAGAGCAAATTATGTTTTGAGTTAGTTTCAGTCATGAACCTTCAATGCCATGTACTCTTCACCCGAAATCTACTTGGGCCTGGGCCTGGGCCTGGGCCTGGGAATGGGCCATATCCCAGACCACTTAGCTTCCAAAGGAACAATAAAATTTTGCTCTTCCTCGCAGTCTGGTCTTGGTACGAAGAAGCTGATTCTCTGCTCTCTGCATAACAAACCAGGTTCGATCTTCTTCTTCTTCTTCGTGACTCTGCTCGTATACTCTCTTGCTTCAATCGCCTTCTATTTTTGTTCGATTCAATTGTCTGGATCCAGCTCGTGAAAGATCTACGGTTTCATGTAATTTTTGTTTATTTTCTCGCCCTTTTTCCCAGCACCCAAACACTGCATTACGGAACTGCATATATTATTTTGGCTCTTGCTCATGAAATTTTTAACATATAATCTCGTAATTTTGAGACTTTAGCATGTACTCGATGTGCTTATGAAATTATGAGAGAGATTTGTAGGACGATTCTCCAACTTCGTTTACGATATGAAACATTTTGAGCGACTGAGAATCGAATTGGAGAATGCTAATTCGATTTTGCTGTGATATTTATTGTGTGAGATAATCAGTGTTTGAAGATTGGTAGTTCCTGTAATGTTCTTGAGCTCTTCGAGAGCTGCAATGCTAATTCTTGCATCGTAATATAATACTCTCCTGTTTCAAAATGAGTGTTTTGATTTGCTTTTTTGATAAATGTCAAGTGCATTTCCACTTGTATGCCAAGACAAAAAACACAAAGAAAATGAATCTGGGCAGGCCCTCGGCACCAATAAATTTAAAGGGGCGGGTATGAGCATTGATTCACGAAATATCGTTGGCCTTGGCTGAGATTCCTAGGCTCATTTTGTGACCCTAAAAAATGCAACTGAAACGGAACACTCATTTTTGGACGGAGGGAGTAATGGTATCCCCTTTCAGCATATCTTCCTCCAATTTTGCTGTAGTTTTTTGTGAATATTTTGTGCCTCGTTGTGAATAATTGTGATGATACTCTTTATTCTCTGCAGGCAGTGTAGATCATATTCTCCTGATTGCGGCTATGGCAACCACGGCTAGTTTTGTTATTGTTAGTAGAAATGACATCCCTATATATGAAGCTGAAATCGGCTCTGCAGCTAAAGTATGACTTCTAGATTATCTTCACAGGCTAAATTATGCTGAGAGTTTTTTCTTTCATTTAGTTGCGACTTGCGAACTTTAGTTAGAAAGTGATCAGTCGAATTTGTGATGTTTATCACAGCACATTTTGTGCTATTGCACTAGTGTGACAGTTTACGAGCAGGGTTAAGATGTTTTTCTTATTATTCTATTTGTCATGAGCATTATATTTGTATTTGAAACACAATATTTTAAATCAGATTCAAGAATCTAAGCGCTCCTCTGGGGTATGTTCTGACAAGCTGCTTGTAAAAGATGGTCATTTGACTAGTTTATATCCTTTCATGACAGAGGGAAGATGCTGCTCAGCTGCATCAGTTTATACTGCATGCGGCTCTTGATATTGTTCAGGACCTTGCATGGACTACTAGTGCCATGTGAGTTCTATTCCTTGGGACATTCTCATTCTGATGTATGATTTTAATATCCTATTAAGGTTTTTTGTTATCATGGTTCTATGTTTACCTCCTGAAGGTTTCGTCTGTCATGATTTGCACACAGGTTTTTGAAAGCAATAGACAGGTTTAATGATTTGGTGGTGTCGGTATATGTTACGGCAGGGGGTATCCTTTTTTATTATTATTAAATATTTCCTTTTTTTATCTTCATGATAGTAGAACAAAGTTGGGCGTGCGACACAAATATCTGCTATGCCATAGGGAGTTGGTTACTTTGCTCTGTTGGTGAGAGGTCATTTCATCATGTTTACAATTTAGGTTGCCGTAATATTTACATATTGATGTGTTCTTTGACATATTGTATCATACATACGAGATTAATGCTACTTCACGACTCCCGTAATGATGATGGGATTAAGAGCTTTTTCCAAGAGGTTCATGAGCTTTATATCAAGGTGAAGTACTGTTGTACATTTCCTTTAAACTCCTAGTTCCTTGTTCTCTCTGGTAGTTTGTTTGCCTTTGTTTATGAATTTTGATTTGGTCAAGCAAGTGTTTTTTTCTTGAATTTTACTGGCTTTATATTTGTTATTTACAACCTACTACAGTGTTTTGGTGACGGACTAATTTGGATTTTGGGATTTGCAGATTCTTCTCAATCCTCTTTACCTGCCCGGTTCTCGCATTGCATCATCGCATTTTGACACAAAAGTCCGAGCTCTTGCAAGAAAATATCTCTGAATGCTACTTGTTCTCTTATGCACATTCTTAGAAATTCTGGTTCTTCATATTGCAAATTGTTATCACCAACTGTTAAGGCTGCAACAATACTCAATAGTGTATCTTTTAGACAGTAATGTTGTATCTACACAATTGAACGCTGTTACAAGTGATATTTTCTGAACAGATTCTCAAAACAAAATTAGTGCGTTATTTGACTTTTCACAAATGGCTAAAAACTCAAATATAAAGTCCGTTTGGATTTGAATTTTTGTACAGGAATGAGAATTAAGAATCAGAAAATGGGTCCCAAATCGAATTTCATTCCCAATCCAAAAAAAAAAAAAAAAAAACTCATCCAAATTCTACCGAAATGCTTTTCATTTTCCCATTCCTTTTGGAATGATTAGGTCAAAAGGTACAACTTATTGTTGTTATGAAAATGAAACTAACTCACTTCCATGCTATAATCTGAAAGTTTCATCTATGTAGGAACCAATTTACATTGTTCCCCAAACTAACTATATATCCCAAAAAGGTATCAATTATGTATCTTCTTGTGACCACAACTTTTCATCAAAAATATTAGCACAACCCTTACTGCCGCGAGCGCTTCAAGTACACCACTACGCTCATGCTCGTCAGAACAACTGCACTGGCGAAAATTCCCGATTGAAGCGACACCCATCTGCTCTTAGAGGCAGTGGTTACTGCAGTCGTTGGAGCCGGCGGTGGACTTTTTTGTTCGCATGAATCGGAAAAGTCTAGGTTTAACCTTAAAACCTGAGAGAAACAAAAGATTCACAGCACATTAAACGTGTTGGGTACTCCAAAATGAACACGGCATGATTACATTTGTGATCTCAAACACGCTTATTTCGTGTCATGTTATGTCTGAGACACAAATTGCCACCAGCTCCACCTAATATAATAGCACATACAAAAGTTAGTAGTACCTTCAACCCAATAGATCTAGCATGACTAACAGCACCAATAAGATCAGAATCGGTTGAAAGTAGAACTTTATCTCCTTCATCGTCTTCATACTGATAAAAGTAAAATAAACGGTAATCATGATTGTCAAAAGGTCTTAGACGGAAAACACATCGGACTCAAATAAGCTAAAACTCACCAAAAGTTGAGGACGATCTTGATCATGACCAGCACCAATCCTTTGCATAACACCAGATATTAACTCCTCTAAACTTTCAAAACCTAGAAGAAAATAAACAAAGGGAAAAATAAGGGTGCATTGGTAAAGGTTAAACCCGTCTTTTGCAAAATATACACCAAAAGAAATTATTTGAATCTGCTATTCCCCATAGTGATTTGCTCCATTCAAGAAATTCAACTTTACTACCATCACCACCCCAAATCCTTGCCAATCACCATCAAGTATCTTACCAAACAACAACAAAAAACGCTTACCACTGGTCATGCGGTGAACACGGCCCTTACGATCCACAAATTTGAAGGAAAATGAGTTTCCGAGGCCAAGAGATGGATATGACGACCTCCCAGTTTCACCCCCATCTGAAGCCAGAAATCCGGACACTTCACTGGAAACAACAGCCAGTGGGATTAGTCACAAAACTTACTTCATAAGATAACGGCATAACTATGAAAACAGAAGAACTACCTGCGGGTGTCATAGTCTTCTGGAGGCTCTAAATTAAGTGCCGAATCCCAGAACTTTTGCATCATTGTACTTGCCATATCATTAGCAGCCCCGGAGCTACTTTCAACCTTGCAAAGGTATAAGATAACTCAGTAAAAACTCATGATTACACCAGAGAGCCATTTTTGAAAGAAGTAAAATGCTTCTATTATTTTAGTAAGTAAAGAACCTTACCATGGAAATTGCTGCATGAGTAATCTGCAGAACATCTACACATGCAGCGACACCTCCATCTGCAAAACAGATGCTATTAACAACAATAACCAAGCCATTTCCCGAACATTGCGAGGTCGGCTACATGAATATAGTGTATTCCACCAAGACAGATGCTATAAAGATGCGTTTGGATAGAAAAAATTGAAAAGGGGATATGAATCAAGAATGAGATCCCCATTTTAAAGCCATTTTCGTGAACGAAAAGTGTTGATCCAAACACGATGAATGAAAATATTCTGATTCTTGATTCTCATTCATGAACTAAAAATTTAATTCAAACGCTACCTAAATGTTTTGAAATAAAGTTCCAAAGAACACTCGAGAGAATGTTCCTTACCTTTGTCTACAACAGGAAGATGTAAGAACTTCCCATCATGCATTATATGCAGAGCATCAAGGATTGTAGTTTCTAGTGTTGCACATTCAGGGTTCGGTGTCATTACCTGGAGAATTGAATGCCAGCAGATGAGACCTCAAGAAGTAAAAAGGAATGCAACGCATGCTAAATAGCATTACAAAAAGACATGAAATGTCAATAGCACAATTAAAAGCATGTGTTAATAATCATTAACGCATTGTTTCATGACAATATATCCAAGTTCGCAACTAATTAAATGCACATAATGGATTACATCAGCAGAAACTGTTGAATGATTTATATAAATGTACTAATTCACCAAATAACAGGGTGGTAATTTGAAATGAACTACACATTTACTAAAAGATACCGAATTGATTAGGAAAAGATATTAATTACGAACCTTTTCCACCAGAGTCAGCTCTGGAGACAGATTTTGAGCCACAACACGCATAAGAACATCCTTTGAACTGAAGTGTATTTGCAAAAATAACCACAAGGAAACAACACAATTGATCAATTCTCACATAACTGTTCCCCAGGATACATATGTTGCTGCAATATATTGCAAAGTTATACTCAAATACAGGTTTCAAGAAAAGAATAATACGTAAGTATCCCCTGAATCTTGCTCCCCATCACTATGATAACTGAATTAACACGAAACTCTTTCATCTTCTTTGCGGCAACATAGACAGGATCTGACGGTGATACAATTGGTACCCTGAAAAAATATAAACCTCAACTAAATAAAACAAAGCCAACTATAGAATACTAAATACAACGAATTGTTAACCTGCAAAAAACGGGCTTATAAAGTACCCGGTATTGTCACTAATTATAGTTGACAAGGCTGGCTTGAACATGCGCTCCCTCAGAGTTTCTATGAAGGCTAATGGAGCTGGAGAAAGATGAAATCCACAAGACAATTAAACTCTATATCGTAATCTACGATATATATGCAATTTAACCAATATAGGCTAAACTTCCTAAATTGACTAAATGCTAATTTGTAAAAACTGCTTGTCCGTTTAAGTGACGATCCTATCCATGTCCATAATGGTGCCACACGCTAGTTTAATAATTATCAAAAAATTAAAATGAGGTAAAAGAGATAAGTGTTTTGAACAATTACATTAACTATTTCAATATACATCTGTTACCCACAAAATAATAATATGAACATCATATGTAGGTGCACAATAATGAGAGTAATCATTGTGCTGATTCTGACAACAATCGACACACACATAACAGAACATTTGTATTAAATGCCTGAACTAATGCAACAACATGACTTCATGTAGAGTAATCACAAATTTACAATGCTATAAGTTTAGAGGAATATATCAAACCAGAAAAATTGTTTCCCCACTGACGCTCAACTCCTTCTACTGCAGCAGCAATCGCACTCCCCTGTTCAGCGGCCTTCTCCATTCTAGATATAGCATCGTAGAGGCATTTTGTGATATCCAGCAAAGCAATCACTTCACCATTCTCTACAACGGGGAGGTGCCTGAACTTGCCTGTATACCAAAAAGCAATTGACTGAAATGCCACTCATTAAAAATTTTGTCACGACGTGGTTTCAGACAAATTGAGTAAGCTAACAATGTCTTTCGGTAAAAATAAGATCAATTTAATAAGACACGCCTAATACAAACACAGCACTGATAAATGACATCCGACAACACATTGCTACCATAACATTAACCCTACCCTGAGTCCTTACAAAATATGTCAAGCGATGAGTAAGTTATAGAGACTAACCCTGGACCATCTTCTGAAGAGCTTCAATGGCTAACGAATCTGAAGCCACAAAAACCGGATTCCTTGTCATAATCTTTGACACAATTGTCTGCTCAGGCCTCAACCCCTCAGCTATAACTCTAGCAGTAATATCCTGCCACCATTTAAACGACATTAGAATTGAGAACACTCAAAAGCATTCAAACGAGAATTAGGAAGGAAAAAAATTCTCAGAACCTTGTCGGTCACAATTCCAGAAAGCAAAGCATTCGAATCAGTCAACAAAACAGCATCAACACGGCGAGCCGCCATCCGTCTGCATGCATCCGACACAATGGTGCCCTCAGGAATTGTAAGGGCCTTCGATAACCTCAGCTTCTTAACCGTCCTTTCGCCACCAACAGACCTGAAGCATTTCATTTCAACCGTTACTACTAACTACCAACCAATCAATTCAACAATCCAAACAAGTTCAAAAGAATAAAATATATAAATGACACAGCCCGGAGCTAAGTAAAGAAACTGACAAAAGCCACATGCCTCATAATAAACAAAGTTGCAGTTCCAATGAAGCAACCAATAATAGACATAGAACAAGAACAAAAACAAAAAAACAACGAACAAAAAAACTTTTTGAAGCAATCCCAATTCCAATCCCAATAAACTCAACCAATCAAAACCTTAAAAACATAAAATTTCATTGTCTTCCACACAAAAAACACAAAAATTATAAAAAATAAAATAAAATAAAAAACAGCCCAAGAGAACTCACGACGGAGCATTCGGAGAAGTGGGTTTCGTAGAGGCTCCGTTGGCGGTTCCATTAGCCTCCGGCGAGGTCGATTTCTTGACGGTGGACGGAGCTCGCTTCTGGGTCAAGCTACTCCTCCTCGGCGGCAGCCCTTGACCACTCATATTCTCTCGTTAAAGGTGCGATTTTTAGCGCAAAAATCGAACCAATCGAGAGCTGAGCTGGTTCCTAAGCAACAAAACCCCTAGAAATGGAAGGGATTGAGGCGAAGAAGAGAGAGGAGATTAGGGTTTTGATGAGTCAGCTCTGTTGCTGGTGGCTCTGTGTCTCTGACCCTTCTCTCTCTCCCTCTGTTTTGGGTCTTTCCTTAACAGCAAAAACAAACAAATTGGCCAATACTATTTCCCACCTCAGAGTTCAAATTATGGTTCAATTTATAAATTATCTCCAATTTATATTTATTTTATTGAATAATTACAAATTTAATATTTGGTTTTTTTAGAAAAAAAAAACTCTCAGTCATGACTTATGAGTCAGAGGCTCAGCCAATAAATAATGACTAATTAAATAATGTCACATCAATATTTTATACTCATACTTGTCCTAATGAATTTTTGGACGCGAAGCGCCCCGTCCGAATCTGTTTTGATTGTCTCTTTACTGAGAATTTCATCCAATATAATACTCTCTCTTTGTGTGTCTCATGTTTATGGACCATACTCATTGAAGAAATTTGAGAATTTACCACTATGCCATCATAAATTCAAAATTTCTAGTTAAAGTAAGTTGTTTTGGGTGAGTTGACAAGGCAAAAGTTGACTAAATAAGGGAGAATAATTGTGTTTTAAAATAGTACTATTCATTATTCATAATTTATTTTGTTCTAATTTAATCCTATTGTATTTAGTAACCATTTAATCATTTATTCTATTTTTGTTGGTAAGGATGACCAAAAGTTATATCAAAACAAATAACTTCTTAAATTTTTTTTTCTACGCATCAAACTCTCTATAACAATGCTGAACTTGTTATTAAAAAAATAGTTTATCCTTAGTATATGTAAGGGTTGGTGTTACATTTAAGACAATATTAGCAGGGAGATTATAAATTCAACCAACACTTTGTCACGATGCTTTGTAACATAACACACGGCACAAATTATTGTGTTTGGGCTCCCACATTTTGAAATCATGTTGTTTGTGTTGAGTCTATAACACATGCCCGAGTTCTCACATTTTACACATGAAACTCTAAACTCAGTGCAAGACCCACAACCTACTACTCAAGCATACCTAAACCTCTCTCAAGACCTATTGGGCAAGGGACATGGGAGCCGAGTGGGGTTAGATTGGTAGGCAACGAATGATTAATTGGCCTACCATTTGCCAGATAAGTAACCTATCTGTTTTGCACTAACAAAATGTAACATATCATGCATGTTTTGCACACCAATCAATCAACACACAGAAACAATCCTTACCACTATTTTTCTATCCACATGCATATTTCATAGTTTTTGCCCGGAACTATGAACAATTAATTGACATTTTCACCTTATAATAACCCAATTATGTAAAATTAATTCAAGAGAAAAATCAAATTTAGTCAAATTTACCTTATCTCTTTATCTTCTCCAATCCCAATCTCAACCTCTCTCAAGATCCTTAACAAACACAACAAAATAAATGAAGAAAAAAGATTCATGATGAATCACCATCAATCTCGTATCTTTCCATAACCATCATCTCTTTGTTGCTTATTTGCAACAGAAAAAGAGAACAGTGAAAAGCTGACCAAACACCAAAACAGTGACACACAGAGCTTCTCATGATCTTCACTGCTGAGCCATTAACATATCAGCAAAACAATATAAATAAAAATCCTCTGTGTGAGTACTGTATAGCCAAAACCAACAACTTGGGTTTTCATTATTGTTATATATATATATATATATCAGCTGTTGTGGTACTGTAGTAGTGGTCACATGGTCCAAACAAGACCTACTGGCTGCTACTATTTGTCAATTTTCAATTAATGAGCTAGTTCTTTTTTCTTCTTCTTTTTTGGGGTCAAAAAAGTCCCATTTTGCCTCTTCAATACCCAACATTTCTACTGACATCCATCAGATCTATGCAGATTCTATTCTTCATGATTGTTTTGCTGTTTTTATTTTTATTTCATTTTTTTCACATTCACCTCCTCTGTTCAGTATAATATTAGGTTTCTGCACTCAGTCTCATTGTTTCTCAAAGGTATGTTGGTTTCTGCAAAGTCTATATTCTTCAAAAGTTGAAGTCTTTTAGCTATTTGGTCTTATGGGTGTCAAATTCTGGAGGTGTTTTGAGGTGGGTATTGGTTTTTTATTTGTTTCATGGTATATTTTGGTTAATGCTGAGCCTATTTTCTTCAAAAGTTGAAATCTTTTAGCTAGGGACTCAAATTCTGGAGGTGTTTTGTGGTGGGTATTGGCTGTTTCTTTGTTTTGTGGGATATTTTGGTTTCTGCTGAGCCTATTTTGGAATCGATGGGTCTCTTGTTCTGGTGATTTTGTGTGGTGGGTAATGATTGTTTCTTTGTTCTGTGGAATATTCAGGTTTCTTCAAAGTCTGTTTTTATCTTCACAAAACTTGACTCTTCAGCATTTTGTTATTGATGGGTCTCTAATTGTTGAGAATTTTAAAGGTGGACAATAACTATTTCTTTCTTCTGTGGATACTTCGAGTTTCTCCAAAGTCTGTTCTTTTATCTTCTCAAGACTTGATTCTTCAGCATTTTGGCATTGATGGGTCTCAAATTGTGGGGATTTTTTTAGGTGGGTAAGGGATATTTCTTTGCTTTGTGGGGGTGTTTTGAATTGGGTCTTTCCTGTTTTGAGTTGTGGCTTTGGTTTAGGTACCAATGTGATGAATTTTTCACTTTTCGTGTTCCAAGTAATCGCCAATAGGAACTTGGGTTTGGATATTTATCATAATCAGTATTGAATTGTTTATTCATACTTTTCTGAATGAAGCCTTTTTGCTAGTGATTTTGATTATAAAAAATAAACTTTTTGTGTGTGTGTTGGTGGGGTTAGATATGCTTGGGAGTGAAATGCAAGCAAAGCTGAGAATCACTCCAAAAAAAAAAAAAAAAAAAAAAAAAAAAACCTTTTTGAAGATTAAAGCTGTGTTCTTCCCAGGATTTTGCTTACATTGTTTCCAACTCAAGAGTCCTTGAATTGTTTTATTTTCTTGTAACTTGAAAGGAGTTCAGACTTGGCTGAACAATGGATGTTTGTTTGGTGGAATTGTAGATGGACTGCTTGAGAGGCTGATGAGGTGCAGTGTTTCTCTAAATTGAGATGGATCGGAGCAGTTGGCTATGGCGAAGGAAATCTTCGGATAAGCGTCCTGGTGAAACTGAGAGTTCAGGATCAATATCTTCTTATTCCGAAAGATTTTCCGATGATCAGGTAGCTGATGCAATGAATTAGCATTTTTTACTATGCAATTGATGTCATCTTGTTTTCGGTATCATTAAGATTTTTTCACTGTCATTCTCATTTCTCTCAGATAATGCTATGCCTGGTTTTGGTCAATCCTCTTATTTTTTTCGAGTAATTTACTCTTCGTGGACATAACATATAGGCTAAAACTTTAGAACAGGAACAGATAGCGATGATATGTCCTTACTGATTGCTGTATTAACGAGTCAGAAGCTGCGAAAAAATGTATATATGGACTTGAGTGTGTGAACTTGCTGATGTATATGCTATGGTTATTTAACTGAATGCTATAGGAGATTGTTTCGTCATCTACTCTTCGTTGACATAACATATGATATTGGCTAAAACTTTAGAACATGTACAGATAGCTCATAGCGATGATATGTCTGTACTGGTTGCTGTATTAACGAGCCAGAAGCTGCGAAAAAATGCATATACGGACTTAATCTGAATGCAAGAAGTTTAGTTTTCATTTGCATTTCTCAATGTCTTGAAACCAAACATGATTGCCTTATTTTCTTGGCTTTCAGTGCATTTATCTAAACCGAACTCGTTCTTATATACACTGTCCTCAAATTTGTTACCTTGTTACTGAAAAGGCATTGGAGATGGACTCTCCAACTGTAGCATAGATGAGAACTCATGCATTTTTATCGTACCATTTTATTCTTTTTTCTTTGAAATCAGTTTCGGGATTGACTGTCTGCAATGTCAGTTTCGGGATTGAGTATCAGCAGTGACAGTTTCAGGATTGACTATCAAGCAAATGTTGAGCATTTCTTGCTTTGTTGTTGAAGGTATATTCAACTCGTAATAATACTCAATCGCCGGAAGTCACATCTAAAGCTACATCCAACGTCGAAGAAATGACTGTTGATAATGCGAAAAGTCTATCAGAGAAACTATCTTCTGCTCTTCTCAACATAAGTGCCAAGGAAGATTTGGTCAAGCAGCATGCCAAAGTTGCAGAAGAAGCTGTTTCGGGTACTGATTTTTTCTTGTGTATTCATGATATATATGCTAGTTGTGTCCAAAGTTCAGTGTACCTTTGTGAACAGTTAAGTTCAGTCGAAAAATGCATGAACATATTTGGTTATTTGTTAACTGATACAAATGCTAGGCTGGGAAAAGGCTGAAAACGAAGTTTTGGCATTGAAGCAACAACTCGAGGCAGCGGTTGAGAAGAGCTCAACACTCGAAGATCGCGTTGGTCATCTCGATGGAGCGCTCAAGGAATGCGTGAGACAGCTCCGACAAGCCAAAGAAGAACAAGAACAGAAGATCCAAGAAGCTATCAACAAAAAAACGAGCGAATGGGAATCAACCAAGTCCGAGCTTGAGTCTCAGCTAATCCATCTCCAGGCCAAACTTGAAGATACTCCTAAACCCGAAAGTGCTGTTTCATTTTATTCTGATCTTGATCTTTGCTCCAAGCTTGAAGCTACAGAGAAAGCAAATTCGTCTCTTAAACTTGAGATTTTCTCTCTAGCGAAGGAGCTAAAAACGAGGACCATTGAGAGGGACTTGAGCACACAAGCCGCTGAAACAGCGAGTAGACAGCATTTGGAGGGCCTAAAAAAGATGGCTAAGCTCGAAGCTGAGTGCCGGAGGCTAAAAGCCATTGCTCATAGAGCATCTGATAACAAGTCTTTTGGAATAAACCGAATGGCTCGCGCACAAGAGATAGGTCTAATGGATGATTTCCTTGAAATGGAAAAACTTGCAGCATTGCCCGAAGTAGAAAGTGATCACAGCGCGTTAAAAGCTGAGCTCGAGGTAATGATTCACAGAACAGCTGAACTTGAGGAAAGACTAGAGACGGCACAAGCTCAATTAGCTCTTGCCGACCAATCAAAGCACGCTGCAGAGGAGCAACTCATAATCTTTAAAGCTGAGATTGAAAACTTGCATTCAAGAATTGGTTCTTTAGAGGAAGAGCTTCAAAAGGAGCATGATTTTGCTTCTGAAAACTTGGCCAAGTGTCAGAAACTCGAGGATGAGGTCGTGAAGGAGCGCGCTTCTGCTTATGAAAATTTAGCAAAGTGTCACAAATTGGAAGGTGAGATCATAAGTATGAAACAAGAAGCTGAGCTGCACCAGCGCGCTGAGGACTCCAACGGAGAGTTGAAGATAAAACAGGTCAATCTAAACAACAAACTATAAGCTAAGGAAATGGAGATTGTCATTTCCTCGCGAACAATTTATTTTTGTGTCCTTAACTGAATTGTTTGCAGTCATTTCAGGACACAGAACTAGCAGTAGCTGCAAGCAAGTTCGCAGAATGCCAGAAAACGATAGCATCACTTGGTGTGCAATTGAAGTCTCTTGCATCTCTTGAGGACTTCTTGATGGACGAGAAATCAACAGAAAACGAGGTATTGTCGTGTAAGTTCTATTCTAACGATCCTCATTTGCTGAAAGCAGATTCTGAATCATCAAAAGCATGATTGTTTAAATCCTCCAAAGAATAGCAATGACATTGTGTTACTGAGTTGTCATTACTAGACACAAATGCTAGGGAAGCATTTAGGTTTAGCGAACTATACTCGATTTTGATTTCCATTGTAAATCATGTTCATAAGAAACTGCATATTCATTGATTTTGAAACAACAAATTGTATCTATGTATATATGGCAATGCTTGGTGTTGAATCAAGAAACACTTTTAGGCGAATTGCAGATAGGTACTCTATACTTGGCTTCATTTGTGGATATATTCTCTCTTTTCGCGGCAACCAACTCTCATTACTTTCAATTTTTCATTTCAGCAATGTGATATTAAGGACAGGGGGCTAGTTGTTGCGTAAAACGTGTTAGAGGTCGTTGGGCACAAACACCAAACGATTAGCAAACCAATGAACCCAAACTAGCTTATTTCCTTTCGTGTCACGTGGTAAGACCCGAAAGGCAGATCTAATACATGACATTTCCTGGTACTGAATCAACAAACACTTTCGGAACAATTCAGTATATGATGAAGGCTCCATTTTATTCACATAAATATTTTTTTTCTTTGGCATAACTCATGCTGTTATGGGACAATCAATATGAGAAGTAGCAAGAAAAATAGCAGATACAGTCTTGTACAGGTCCACAAAGACCAGAAGCTTTAGGTCCATAACTCTTTTGACAGTCTCTGTTGCAAGAATCATTGTAGCAATCTGGTGCATTTGGGTTTAGAGGCTTTTGGCAAGTTTTTGCATCCACCATCTTTACCTCATCACCTGAGTCATCAAATCATCATTATAAATATTCATTATTAACAAAAAAAACAGTGATTAGTGTTTTAAAACAGTTCAAAAAATACAGAGTTTTTTGTGATTATTATGTGAGAAAATGATGAGAACCAAGAGTGAAATATGCACAAACCAGTGTTGAGGACAAGAGCAACTAGCATGAGGAAGGCAAGAATTTTGGTGAAGTTCTTCATGATGATTTTAGTTTGCTTGATTTTGGATTTGAATAATTTGTACCAAGTGAAGTGACTGTGAAATCTATGAAAATTGTGTGACCTTTTATAGGCAAACTAGGGAATGAGCATTTTTGAAGAAAGTATATTATATTGATAACAATGTGAATCAAACTCACAATTTTGACCAACAATATTTCAGAATTAGAGGAATGTTCAAGATATTAAAGCATTTTTTGTCAAAGGTCAGAGTGAAAATAGGCATGAAATATCCCAGGATGTGTCAGTTTTGGAAATATTTCAACTTATGGTAAGTTACACAATCAATGTATAATATTATTTATGGGAAATTGAAATTGAAAAAAATCCTCAAATATGTAAAATCAAAGAAGTTATTCAAAACATAGGGAATTGATGTATGACATTTGTCCATATTTGTGGATTTGTATATATTTACCACTGCAAAAATAGTCGAAATTAGATAATATTGAACTTTTAGTACATTTTCAATAGATCTTGATATATTTATCTATGCGAAAAAGTACATGCAAAAAAAATAAGCATGTAAAATTCTTGAATCTAAGAGTACATGAAATATCAATTTCCCTTCAAAAAAAGAGAGTACATACACATGTACCATTAGGTACACTTGGAGCATGGGTTGGGCTAAAAGAACTCGCACGTTTATGTTTTACAACTTATTTATCAGCCCAAATATTTTTCACTAAGTGATGGAAGGCTGATAAAAAAATAGACTGATTTGCGGTTTTTGAGCATATTTGATTGTGTGCAATATACATTGCCAAATATAATTAACAAAAGGATATTGTTGTTATTCTACTTTAACTTGATGTCTTGAGTTCGAGAATCTTGATGCCTTAAGTTCGAGAATCTTGTGGTCATTCTCGAATGGAATAGTGATTAAATTGGATTGTCACGCATATAAATAAAATAAAAAAAAAAAAGGAAAAAAAAAAGGAAATTACATAATTATATAAATCTAATTATCTTAAAAAGAAATAAATATTTCGTCAAAAAGTAAAATAAAAATAAATAAAATAGTGCTTACAAAACCCTAGGGTCCTCTTGTTCCTTCACTCTCGTCTCTTTCGACTCGACCTCGTTACCGACTCCAATTGCGCCACCACTCCTCGTTCGCATCTCCGGCATCGCTCCACTCCTCTCCGGCTACCGGGAATTCTTTCATTGGTATCTTCTTCGCCTACCGGTTCCGATTTATTTTTCTCTCTGACTGAGCTCAAGCACACACGATTTTAATTTTGCTGGATTAAGCACGAAATATATATTTTTTTTTTGTCTATTTCTGTTTGATATTATCAGTGTGTATACGTGACAGAGAATTATTTTGCACAGCCGCTTCGTTGATATATATTTTTGTCGCGGATTGAAATTCTAATATCTTTCAAGATTGCGATGCATCAAAACGTTGGCTTATAATTAGTTTTGATGAGCTAATTTAGGCTAGAATGGATTTGCTTGGTCTTGGCTTGTTTGTTAGTCTAAAAATCGAAATTTTGATTGCCTCACTGTACTAAGAAGGAGCCTGAATGAACTATTGGTAGCGTTTCGATTATAATTTTTGTTCAGGAATGAGAATGGGATTCTCTCATTGTTCATGTTTATTTAGGATTTTTTGGTCTTGAGAAGAGCTCTTGAATGTGAAACTCATTCTAACACGAGACATTAATAACATTGAGATATTGGTTGCACCCACAATTTGATATATTCATTTTTTAAACCTAATATATAACTAGGTGTTTTGCTTCAAAAAGTTATCTTGTTCATCAATTATGATTATTCCTGATTCTGTATATGCTTAGTTCTTTGTGGGTTGGATCATTCGCTTGTTCAGTTTGAGCACCTGTGGATATATTATTTGTCATATAGGAGATTTCCCTTTTTTTTCCTGGTTAGTTGAATTTACTGGCTATTCTCATGCTCTTGTTGGCTGGGCCATTGTTGTTCAATTCAAGCACGTGTGCATATTAGTTAATTAAAAGATTTCCTTTATTTGTCTGATTGAGTATTTTTCTGGGCTACTTCAGTGTTCAAATCCTCAAGAATCACATTATTTTGGACTGACTTAGTTTCTATCGGCATGAAACATATTTTTGGTCATTTGTTATAATTCTAGCAATTTAAATACATCAATTTGTTCTATGATGTTGAAAGTACATTCATATGTTTGATAATATGACTATGTCTGTATATAGTAGTATTCTTACTAATATATAACCTTCCAACAGGTGCTAGGTTTCTGATTTGTTGAAATTTTGTAATACAACAAGATGGCGTCTAAGTTTTGGACACAGGTTTGTAACAGTTCGATACCTTATCAATCTAAGCATCTTTGAGTTATAAGTGATGTTTGTATTTGGTTCTATTCTTCTACAGTTTGAACTACTGAGCAAACTGTTTTTATTTTTATTTTTTTATTTTTCAATAGGGTGGCAGTGACTCCGAAGATGAAACTGATTATGATGAAAGTGAAGTTGAGGATGAGGTTTCTGCCGAACCTACTAACAGAGATCGTACTAGCAAATATCGCCAGGGGAATAGTAGTGATAGTGATGACTCGGATGGCCAGAGGCGTGTTGTCAGGTCTGCTAAAGACAAGCGCTTTGAGGAATTGTCTGCTACGGTTGACCAGATGAAGAATGCAATGAAGATCAATGACTGGGTTAGTCTGCAAGAAAACTTTGACAAGATTAATAAACAGCTTGAGAAGGTCATGCGGGTCACAGAATCTGAAAAGGCACCTATGCTGTACATCAAAACTCTTGTCATGCTGGAGGACTTCTTGAGCCAGGCTATGGCTAATAAGGATGCAAAGAAGAAGATGAGTAGTAGTAATGCCAAGGCTTTGAACTCAATGAAACAAAAACTGAAGAAAAATAACAAGCAATATGAGGATATGATCAATCACTACAGGGCAAACCCTCAGATTGAGGAGGAAAAGGATGATGAAGAGGATGAAGATGAGGACGAAGAATCAGATGTGGAGGCCGAGGAGGATCCTTCAAAGATTGCGATCAGATCAGAATCTGATAATGATGAAGATGATGAAGAAGATGGTGGTGGGGATAACCAGGATGAAGATGGGGTTTGGGAGAAGATGATGAGCAAAAAAGATAAGCTAATGGACAAGCAGTTCACAAAGGATCCTAGTGAAATCACATGGGATATTGTTAACAAAAAGTTCAAAGAGGTTGTGGCTGCTCGAGGTAGGAAGGGAACTGGAAGGTTTGAGCAGGTTGAACAGCTCACATTCCTTACAAAGGTCGCTAAGACTCCTGCGCAGAAACTTGAGATTCTTTTCAGTGTTGTCTCTGCCCAGTTTGATGTTAATCCAGGTCTAAATGGACACATGCCCATAAATGTGTGGAAGAAGTGTGTCCACAATATGCTCATTATTCTTGACATCCTTGTCCATAATTCGAATATTATTGTGGATGACATGGTTGAAGTTGATGAAAATGAATCCCAAAAGGGATCAGACTATAGTGAGACAATTCGGATTTGGGGGAATTTGGTTGCCTTCCTAGAGAGGATTGATGCTGAGTTTTTCAAGAGTTTGCAATGCATTGATCCACACACTCGCGAGTATGTTGAAAGACTTAGGGATGAGCCCATGTTATCTGCTCTTGCTCAAAATGTTCAGGAATATTTAGAACGGGTAGGAGATTTCAAAGCTGCTTCCAAGGTTGCTTTGAAGCAGGTTGAACTTATCTATTATAAACCACAAGAGGTATACGAGGCCATGAGGAAATTGGCTGAGCAAACTGCCAATGGAGAGGAAGGGGAAGAGCCTAAAGAGGAGACTAGGGGTCCAACTACTTTTGTTGTTACTCCTGAGGTTGTGCCTCGAAAGCCCACTTTTCCAGAGAACAGCAGGACATTGATGGACATCCTAGTTTCCCTGATATACAAGCATGGTGATGAGCGGACTAAAGCTAGAGCAATGCTCTGTGATATATATCACCATGCTCTTTTGGATGAGTTTTCAACATCCCGTGACTTCCTGCTAATGAGTCACTTGCAGGATAACATTCAGCATATGGACATTTCAAGCCAGATTCTTTATAACAGGGCTATGGCGCAGCTCGGTCTTTGTGCGTTTAGAGTTGGTTTGATTACTGAGGGACATAGCTGCCTTTCTGAGCTTTATTCTGGTGGAAGGGTAAAGGAGTTGCTTGCCCAAGGATTCTCACAAAGTCGATATCATGACAAAACTCCAGAGCAGGTATAAATCTTGCAATCTGTTTTCACACAATCTTTTTTTTATTGTCCTTATAGTTGGAACATTACTCGAATTTTTTAGCTTTGGGTTATGAATTCATGGACTGCTGCACATTACACATGAAATACATTTTTCTTATGCTATATTATACTGAAAGCAATGGTGAACTGCATACTTGCATTGTCATATGTTGATATTATATCACAATTTGGTTATGATCGATTGTCTTTAGGCTTTTGGGAATGTGGGCTGTATGATACACGTGCATACATATTATTATCACGAACTGCTATAACATTCAAGTTTTGATTAGACACCATTAACACAATGCCATGTATTATATGTTAATATTTATGCATCCACCAAGCACCTTACGAGCTGTACATGCTCATTTTTTCTGTAATTCATTGAGAGACTTTGGTATCTGGAAAATTTTCTTATGCATTTCTATATTATAATAACATATTATTAGTTTAGCACCATGCTCATTCTTTTCAATTTAATTTTATCCAGGAAAGACTGGAAAGGAGGCGTCAGATGCCATACCATATGCACATCAACCTTGAACTCTTGGAGGCTGTTCATCTATTATGTGCCATGCTTCTGGAAGTCCCCAACATGGCAGCAAACACACATGATGCCAAGCGCAGGGTTATTAGCAAGACATTCCGGAGGTTGCTCGAGGTGAGTGAGAGGCAGACTTTCACGGCCCCTCCTGAAAACGTCAGGGACCATGTAATGGCCGCCACCAGGGCTCTTAAAAAGGGTGATTTCCAGAAGGCGTATGATGTTATCTCATCTCTTGATGCCTGGAAGCTCGTGAGAAACCGAGAAAATGTCCTTGAGATGGTCAAGGCCAAGATCAAGGAAGAGGCACTGAGGACTTATCTCTTCACCTACTCATCTGCTTACAATTCCTTGAGCTTAGACCAGCTCTCCAAGATGTTTGATCTCTCTGAAGCCCAAACCCACAGCATTGTTAGCAAGATGATGATCAATGAAGAGCTCCACGCAAGTTGGGATCAGCCGACAAAATGCATGGCCTTCCATGACGTCGAGCACACAAGGCTGCAGGGTCTGGCATTCCAGTTGACAGAGAAGCTGTCGATTCTTGCTGAAAGCAACGAGAGGGCAATAGAGGCTAGGATAGGCGGCGGCTTGGATCTCTCTTCAAGGCGTAGAGATAACCAGGACTATGCTAATTCAGGTACGGCTCCTGCTAACAAGTGGCAAGACAACAACACGTTTTATAATCAGGGAAGGCAAGGTGGAGCCCGTTCAGGATTTAGGGCCTTGGGCCAAACTGGTCAAGGAGGTGGCTACTCAAGAGACCGCACAGGATCTCGAGGAACAGGTGGATACTCTGGGAGGTACCAAGACACTGCACATGGAGGATCAGGCAGGACCGGTTACCAGACCGGCTCCCGGGGATCTCAGATGGACCCATCAGCTCGCATGGTCAGCCTCAACAGGAGGCTTCAAGGTTAGAAAAGTCCACTAGTTTATTTTCCGCGATTTTGATAAAGAAAACTTGGTGCTGTTAAGTTCAAACCAGTTCTAGCAAACTAGCAAACTTCTTTTCATTATTGTTTTGTTTCCTCTAATCTGACTTGTTGAACCATAAATTTTGTTTTCATGTCTCAATTGTGCCATGGATTGGCTCTTCCATCTCTAGTTATTGATTCTTGAATTGTTATTGTCTTGATCATGCACATGATATGAAAGTTGCTTGTTTTGGATTATAAAATCGCAAAACATACATAAATGTTGGGCTTTGGTAAAAGATACAACAATGGATACAGATTTTCTTGCCCTAAACTGTGAAAATGTCTCCAACTCTTATCGACCTCCATCTCCATTGAGCAGATCATAGTAGACTTGTGGCTTTCTGCACTCTGATATGCACAGGTTCTGAAAAATACAAAATAGTTTATTCACATCAAACGCTAATCAACACGACATGATTACAAATTTGCGAAGTTTAAATACGTTTCGTTTCACTTGTATCATGTTACGTGACCCGCTTTTATTTTTAGCGTTATTTTGCATGTACTCCATTTCTTACCTGCATAGCTGAGGCTACACGGATCAATGTTGGTTCAGACCATGGCTTCCCAATAAACTGGAGGCCAATAGGCAAACCCTTTTTGTCATATCCAACCTGCATCAAGATTTATTGCCAGTTCAAAATAAACGAGTTTAAAAATTTATAAGTATATTTTTAAATGGATTAGCATCTGGCTCAACATGAACGTCTAAATAAGTCGGGTTAACTGACACGAACACGAGCACAAATATTGTAAACAAACAGTTTTCAATTCACGAGGATGTGAGATTCAAGAAAAGGACTGAGAAGAGATCGTACTGGAACTGTCACTGCAGGCAATCCAAGAAAATTCCCAGCTATCTGATACCGAACAAGCGCAGCTAAAACAACGAAAACACCCGTCAACGCGAGTCTCAAACATTGTTATTGACATAAACAAGATTGTTAGATGTTACATACCTCCATTGATGTAGTCAAGCTCACCAGTCTTGAGTGCATCATCCATAATTGTGTATGCAGTTACTCTGATATATACATAAAAACATCAGACAACCTTAAACACATGACATCCTTTTCGACATCTTTCAAGAATGTTATGACATTCATATTCTGATAAGTTCAAAAGTACCCTGTTGTCGGAGAAACAATCACATCTGCCTTGGCGAATATGTTCATGTGGAACTGCATTTGCCGGTTCCTAAAGATACAAAACCCGGCTTTAATTCTTCCGAAAATATGTTCTTATCCGATGATACAAGAATTCTTAGGCTGAACTCTGCAGCGATGTACCTGATTTTCTGAGCCTTTACGTACTCCCTCGCGCTGAAAGCGCCGTACACGCAAAGTGCTACTCTCACATCCCATCCTAACTCTTCATAGTTCCTGTTTCATCGATCTTTTCGTGTCAACGTCAAAATTTCACAATGTCTAAAGAAAATGCATAGTAGAGTGATGGCTAAAAATGCCGTACAACTTTTCTAGGCGAGAGCTAAGCGAAGCGTTGCACTCGGATCCAATTGTCAGATAATGCGCGAGGCGCATAACTTCTATATCTGGTATTGTCACTTCCAAAGTCTTGAAAATAAGAAAATATTGACTTGTTAGCTATCAGCAAAACCTATGTCATTTCTTCAGGAAGTAACATTCTTGAGGGAATTTGACTGATTGTACCTCACATCCATAGTTCTTGTAGAGCATGTTCAGAGCATGAGAACAGCATTCTCGAACGTCATCGTTGCAATCGTTGAACCACTAATTGATCCAAACAGGGGATCGAGAATAGAAATATCAGTAAAATGCACTTGGATTGATTCGTAAAACATGAATAGAAGATCAAGAGCAAGCTCTTACCTCTCCATACTTGGCCAAACGAACGTTTGAGGAAGGTTTCGGGGACTTCAACAAGGGAAGATACACTTTCGGCTGCAAGAAATGGAATTTTTTAAGCTCAGCAGTTCAAGAAGATATCGAAAAGATGCTATCAGTTGTAAAATACAATAAAACATCGTGTTATTATAAACATAAACATAGAAGATAAGCCTAAAAGCGAAGAAATGTTGTCTCACCAACGGAGCTGAGGGCTCGTGCTGTGGAAGTTGCCCGCTAATAGCTGCATATCTGAAACAAAAACATCTTAGAACGTTACGAGCTATACAATCAAGATCTGTTGAAATGCTTGGAAGGTAAAGATCAAGAAGTGCAAGAAATCGGAAACTTACACGATAAATGCATCTTCGATTGTTCCTGCTAGAATTCCAACCATCCCAACTGTCCAATTTAGGGGAATAACACTGCAAAAAAGAGTAAATGAATCTTCAAATGTATCGAATAATGAGAAAAAAAAAAGGCAAGCAGGCTTGCTTGCTTGCCAGCCTTCCTCGTAATCTTTTCATCAACTCTTCATAGAATTTGCTCGCAAATAGCGAGCACACCTAGTGTTCCTCGCCATTTGAGGCTCAAAGTTTTGCGAGCAAACACTCTCTCGCCATTTTTATTTTGTGTAGCGATAAACGAAACTTGCAGATAGTTAGACCTTACCCTGAATGAGGAACGCGCCCAAAAGTTGGTTTTAACCCAACAACACCACAGAGAGCTGCAGGCATTCTCACAGATCCTAAGCAAAAAACATTGCAAAATGAAACCTATATCAGTATCTACATAACATATACATATGACGAAAACTTGAATCTTCCTTGCTCGAGAAGTAACGAACAATCCTCGAGCAATCATAAGAAACTTTTACCTCCGCCATCAACGCCAAGTGCAGCAGGACACAATCCTGCAGACACTACAGCAGCAGATCCACTAGAGGATCCGCCAGCGATCTTAGTCCGGTCATAAGGGTTTCTTGCAGACCTAAAGTTGTAACAAAATGTCAATCAATATATGGATTTACAAGAATCTTATAAAAAAAAACAAATGATATGAAAGTAACATGTTGATTTGATACCCATAATGTGGATTGATCCCACTAGTTCCAGCTCCAAGCTCATGCATATTGGTTTTGCCAACAAGTATAGCTCCACATTGTCTGAGGCGCATAACGCACGCTGCGTCGCCTTTGCATTGCCTAAATCTATGCAACCATTTAGTACCACCTGTTCAAGAACCCGTATCAGACTAGTTAGTACATTATTTGTCGGGTTCAAGTCAAGAAATCAGTCAGTGCATTACCTGTGGTCGGATATGGAGAACAGTCTATCTCGTCTTTGATAGCAATTGGAACTCCATCTAGAGCTGAAATGGGCTCTCCTGAAGAGATTTCATAGAGATCATATCAAGAAGATTAGCTAACACTACATGATTCAATCTATTCGCCAGAGAAACACGAGTACCTACCTCTTTCGTAGCGAAGAGTTGATTCTGTGGCTTGCCTTAGAATATCTTCGGAATCATAGTTAATAAACAAAGCCATATTCAATGGAGGACTCGAAGATTTGCGAACCGCAGCTATAAATTGCTCCGCAACCTATAACCAACAACAAAACAAAAAGCAGAACTAATTCAGAGAATGATCATGTTAAGTTCATAAACAAAAAGCAGAACCAAACACGCTAATTCTGTGTCGTGTGTCATGTTCTGCTACAAACAATGTGTACCATGTAAGGAGTGATTTTTCCTGAATGATAGGCTGTTGAGTAGTCCATTATCGTCCAGCGGCGAAAATGAGGTTTCAGGCCATTTACTATGTTGTCTGAATAATATGGCAGACATGTCACAGCCTGTTGAACTTTTTCAGGTGGAGATGAATCAGAATTTGTACATATGACATCCTTTTCTTCAATATCTGCAACAATCAAATTTCACAACTTTTCGTATTTGTACACAATTTAAATTTTACTAAACAATTAGTTTAAACAAATGGAAGGACTAGAACCCAAAAAAAAAACATACCTTCAAATGGATGCAATGGGACATAAAGAGGAGGATCCTCAATCTCAGCATTTGAAACAAGCTGCAAATTAATTAAAAGAAGAGGGTCATTTTTGCAAATTAATCAGAAATTGAATTAGTCTATTCTATGCATTTCGAACCCGTTAAAATGTGGATTGAGTTTCAAGTTCGGGTTGGACATCACAACCCGACCCTGACCCTAAAGAGTTGCAAGTCAAATTTCGGGTTTTACGCATAAACTAGACATGATCGTGCGGGTTTCAGGTAACAAATTTAATTCCAATACAATGTGGTACAAAAAATTGATGGCTAGTTTTGAAATTTTGGGACCCCTATAGCAACTTGGTTCCTTGGACATGTCTACAATGCTATTTTGATATGAGACCCAACACATGCTCCTGTATGGGCCTACAGTATGGCCATAAACTTTAAATCTTGAACTCAAAAAACATAAAAATGCAGTGAAAAAATCATAAATAAATAAATATCTTTAAAGTGCATTCATTGCATTCTAAATTGTAATTTCTAGTAGCTTAACAATTTGATTAAAAAAAATGTCAGGCAAAAGAAATTCATGCATTAACATTTTACGTGCAAGAACTAAAACTTGTATTTTTATGATTTAACTCGACTTTAAATATGAACTATAGAAAATACAGCGGAAAATGAAATGTCACATCCATTACATACTTTGCACCTAACTCAATGCCAAAACTTTAACGTACATTCATGACATTATCAAACAAATTGAACAAAAAGATAACAAAATATACAAACATTTTTTGGGTTTTGATTCAGAAACTGATATAGCAATTTGCAAATTAAAGACAATGAAGATTTGTAGCCTGAAAAAGCTATGCAACTACTTTCAATTCAACACCTCGGTATCATTGTTTAATGAGCATTGACCATAAACACGTAGATCTTCGTGAACCTACTTATCGTTTTAAAATAAATAATGTTCCAAAATGTTGTGTACCTTGTGTATTAAGTTATCATCCTTCAAAATGTAGAGCATGATTGCTCCAATGATTCGCGACTCCAAGAACCACGCGAAGATTTTAACCAGAAATCCAGCCATTCGCGGAGCTACACAGCCGAAAATGCAAACAAACAAAAACAATTCAGCACCGTCACAAATTCAATATCAATAGAAATGACAATTCGAGTTTGGAGACGAGTTTTCAAATTCACATTGAGCAGTACACTTAACACATTAATCGGTAACACCCACAAAACAGTACATGTAATAACTAACAAATGCAATTTATTGAAGATCGATTTTCAAGGACAAGTTGTAAAAACAGTACCAATAAATACACCGTGCAAGTAAAGTGTAGAAAAGTGTCATTTTTTTCAGTACTTTTGGCTTCAACTTTCAAGTTCTCTGGTTTCAAGAAGCATTTACTATCATTTTTCTGATTCCTAGGAACTAAACCTCAACTTTGCACTGATAAAAATAGTTGTCAATTCATGTTTCGAGTAGGTTCGAGCCATGTTTTTTCGGGTTCAAGTCGCGGGGATATTTTACTGTCTGCTAGACCCTACCCGGCCCAAACATTGGCCTGGTCTATTTCACGTAATCCAAACTCGTAAAAAAATGTCATTCGAGTTTTAAGTGTTTGCAAGTTCAGGCTTAAATCGTCAGCTAGTTGATGAAAAACCGCACAATTGCAAGAAACATTAGTTTGTTTTCAACAATTTCTCTGTCGATTCTTGCATCAAGAACACTACAATCGCAAGAAACAATCTTAAACCAAACCAAGACGACATGGATTTCAGCTAAACTCAGATCAAAACCATCGAAAAACCCGACGAATTCATTTCAGAAGAAGAAGAAAAAGAAGAAGAATTGTGCACAAACCTTTGACATTAGCTCTGAGGTAGACATGATCACTATCCGGGCCAAGGTCAACCTCCTCCACAGGCTTGTACACTGTAACCTTGCTCCCAAACAGCCCCATATTGCAAATATGCTCTCACAGTGATCACTAGCTCTTGGTTTCTTCACAGAACAAAACAAGAAAGCAACAAGAAACTGATAGTTTTCGCTGTATATATAGATATAAACACAGCGCAAGAAAACGAAAAGAGTTGGCGGAGAAGACGAGAAATTAAAAGAATAAAAGTTTAGAGAATCATCGAAAGATTCGAGACCGTGTCGATATACATATATTTATATGTATATTCTTTGAAGATTTTATACTCTTAAGGTTGTTCTTGATGACTGTTGCTATATAATTCTCTGGCAATCAAGAAGCTGCTCCTGCAACAACTGCAAAGAACTTTGAGTCCTCTGATCTCATTGGCTCTACCTTAAATCCCTCTCTCTCCACCAATCATTTCTTGACACCTCAAATCAACAGGAACTGCCATGTCATTCTAATGGATGTGTTTTATCGTGACTAATAAAGTGGATGATGAGTATGATTTGACCGTTCAATTTTACTTGAGCTATGGTCGCTATCGAGGAAAGTGGGTCGGATCTGAGTCACTATCGAGGAAGGTGGATCGGATATGAGTTGAGTGAGTTTCTCAATGGTTAATATTTGTATTTGTCGACAATACCAACACTTGATAGCAAGCTCGAGCTCGAGGTGAGCAAGCGTTTTAAAATTTTTGCCTCAATAAAAGTTGGTCGAGTTCAGTCTAATGGTTGCTGAGTGCTTATTAGATTTTATTTTGTTAGCGTTAGCTTCTCTTTTGTTTATTGCCCGGCCTATAAGGCAGCTCATGTTTCACTTTGTTAATGTTAAAAAGATACTTGTGAAACTAGGACTCTCCTATTCATGAATGGAGCCAGCTAATAATAATGAACATGATAATAACCAAGAACTACCTTCTCATGCCCCCACCATTTTTTTTTTTAGCTTTTAATGAGAAAAAACATGTTTGTGTGTCCTTATCATTTGATTAGTACAAAGAGACTTTTAAGTCCTAAAATTAATTTCTCATATACTTATTATGTATTGATTATGTGGTGCTAAGCTAATTAATCATAATTATTGTCCCTATTATTTATACGCTCGTACATTGTACTTATCCTCATTTTCAAATAATTTCATGTACTATTTTTTCACAACAACTAATTCTTAGTAAAAAAAATTAAAAGTATAATGAGTTAGTTGTCATGAAAAAATATGAGAGGTATTTTACAAGTAAACTAAATAGTATAGTTAAGAAATTTATTTGCGATCCATAGTTTCATATTTGATTGTAACATTGGAATTTGTAATACGTTATATTGTTTATTAATTAAATTAGTATATATTTTAAAATAAAAAGAAGAGATGAATATGTTTTTTAATTTTTTAAATGAGTATGGTTTAGGTTCAAGCTTGAACCAAAAACAAATGTGATGGTGGTGATTTAACTCTTTCCAAATCTCCAACAAACACATTAACAAACATGTGACAATAGACCTAATAGTTTTAAAATAGAATATATATATATA
>JAYMTA010000165.1:0-36456 GCA_036897625.1 Pelargonium cotyledonis
CTTTCTTTTACTTGCATCATATATTGAATAAACACAGATTCGACAAATTCAACTTGATTAAGTTGCTCTTCTGTGTGATTCATCATCACTATTGGCTCTTCGTATTCGATCCGCTCGCAAACGCCGCGTTATCATCTCCATCTTCCCTATAAGCTAGTCGTGAAAATATGAGTTCTACGGGGTAGATGCACTTTTTTCATGTTTTTCTGTATTGAATCATATTTTATTAGTTTGGTTAGTTTTGAGTTTTGTTTGTCTTTCATTATTGAAAGTTTGTCTTCAATTGTTGGAAGTTATTTTTTTCATTATGATCGGTATGCGTGTTTTACTTGGAACTACTGTTGCGCGTCAGTTGACTTTGAAAAAAGCAAGAGCGAGTCTGCTTGTTCCATTGCAGTAAATATTTCAACCAACCATATGAAAGTTAGAAGTTCATATAAACATTTGAGATCTGCGAATCAAGTTACTAAGGTAATTGGTTCTATGTTAGGTCTATTCATTATCGAGTATGTAATCTTCTATTGATTTTAATGAAATTAATGTTTTCTTCCACAAAAAAAAGAAAAAAAAAAGAGAGAAACAATTAATAAATAAAAATAAGAGAAACAATTAATATTAGATTAATAATATTACATGTGAAGAAGAAGCAACAAAGAGAAACAATTAATAATAAAAAAGAAGAAAAAAAAGAGAACCAATCATAGTAAAGTGCAAGGCTAAGTGGGACCCTCCTTTTCTCCTCCACAGTTAACTAATGAGATGTAGAGACTGTAACTTGTGAGTGTGTGTATTGAACTGTAGAATATGTATGTGGCTGAAATGAATCCAACCAAGCAACCAAGCTGAGCTGCACATTTTAGATGCTTTCCCTTTCCACTCCTTCACTTTCACCTCTCTTTTTCTCCTACATTTATACTCCATTTTTCACTTGTAAACACACTAACAAACCCCCAAATTCTGCTTCTTCTCTCCAAACCCTTTGATCTCTGAACAGTTCTTGGGTCTGCTCAGCTCCAAATCTCTATTCTTGTGGCCATATCTGAACTGGGTAAGCTTGATTGTTCCACATATTTGTTAAAGTTCAGTTCTTTTGGGGATTTTTGTTCATTTTGCCATGTGGGTATGGTTATTGATGTTTCTTCATATGTGTGTATTTGGATAATTTTATGATCTGTTGTTGAAATTGAAAAGCTCCAATTGGTGTGGTGGAGTGGTTTTTTTTGGGGTGTTAATCATTGGGATTCGAGTTGGGTAGGAACACAATGGCTGCAAAGCTTTCCGTACGAAGTTTTAGCGTAATTGCATTTCCTGGCCTCGAAACCCGAGACCTGAAATTAAGCTGTAGCAACTTCATGTTAGTTTATCCACATGTTTGGTAGTTTATGTATTTTTGGGTGTAATCATTCAGTTTCCGGCCACCACATTTGGAGCTGGTTAGGATCACAATGGTAACCAAGCTCTCCGTAGCAAGTTTTAACCTATTGGCATCAAACCTGAGGCTCCAGGTTGAGCTAGAACAACTCCACCCCAGTTGTTTCACGAGCTTGGTGGTCAGTTCTTTTTTTCCCTTTTCATGAGAATGCTTAGGTGGATATGTGGTAACGACAGAAAGGATGGGTTTAGGAATGAGAGTATTGGAGAACGAGTCGGAGCAGCGTTGATTGAAAATAAAATGTGGTTTGGACACACGGAGCATATGAAGATTATTGGCGTCCTCGTGAATCATGATGAAAGGTGGGGCAATTGAATAGTTAAGTGTAGGCCTGAGCTGACACGGAAGAAGCAGTGAGGAAAGGCGTGTTAACACTTGACGTATGGAGTTGACAAGGAGAGTATGAGCGGAGGATTCCATAGAGTTTTGCTAACGATTTCGTGTAGCCAATCACAACGTTGTTGGGGAAATGATTTGGTTGTTGTAGTTGTTATCCATATGCCAATGCTAATTTTTATTTGATGTTTCTGTGAGACGGGTCTTGCTTGTTGTCATATTTTTCTGTCAATTCTATGGGATTTGGAAAATTCGTTTTTTGTATCCCTTTGACACTACTGATGTCGAGTGAAGAGTCGTCATGTTTTTAAGTGGCATTTGGCAATATCTGCCTTTTGTCTCTCCTGAGTTCTCGCATAAGTTAATTTAAAGGCCTTAAGTACTGCGAAAAACAGATCTTTTGTTTTATAACTATCGGAAGTAGTATCCCCGGTATCAATTTTATTCTTAAGCTTTTGACATCTCTTAGGTTTCATAAAGAATACGGAACTTTTTAGTTATCTGTATATGTTTACACTTGAGTTCATATTGTTGAAATTTGATGACCCTGAGCTAATAATTGATGAATTAGGTAGTGTTTGGATTATAACTTTTGTTCAATTAAGAGAATCAAGAATCAGAATGAGATTAAAATTCATCATAATTGTATTAGGACTTTTTGGTTAGGAGAACGACTTTGGAACGGAATCTCATTCCAATTCCCTTTTTCATTCCAATATTTTTAATCCAAACACTACCCAAGAGATTTTAGTGGTGTCGACTTATGAGTGTGGAGAAGAGGACGTCATTCCATGGAGTTACAAAACCGTCCCTTCTAGATCCTTCCTGTGGCGTGGACTTATTATGATATACTATACTACTTGATTTTAATTGGCTCTAGATCTTTGCTATCCCTATTTTTTGTGGGATCTCTTTTGTTTCTTTGAGAGTGTGGCTTGGTGCAACGGTATGGTTGCTGGTTCGAGGTAGGAAGTGTAATGGTGGGACCCTTGTGCATCAGGTCTCCCTATCTTACTTTCCTTTTGTTTCTCGATAAAGCAGGTAGTCCTTCACTTTCAAAATGAGTTCAGAATAGTTATCGTTGGCTCCTTTTCTTTTGATCAGCTTAATTTGCATTAACGGATAAGTTTGAAGATGCAAGATTTATGTCTTTGCCTTTTGATATAATAAAAGTTCGGTTTCTGATAGATTCTTGTTTAGCTGCATTTTCAGGTAACGTATCAATACCACAGCCAGTCAACTTATCATGCCCGATCATGTTGTGCAATCATATAATGATGTTGACGGAATAGTTGGGCAATCTAGGCATCCTTGCCAACCCACTTGGATGGCTCATTGGGCGGATACATATTGCAAGACATCAGCTCGGTCTCCGCTTAACTATGAGTTCAAAGAAGATGGTCATGACTCTAAGCACTGGTCTTCACTCGATGGGTCGGAGATGGAGACTAACTTCTCAATATTTGGTAAAAGATACAAAGAAGCAAGTACAGCCGGAACCCCTAGTTCAAAGGTTATGAAAACCGAAGGATACGATCGCAAGCCATTTCCACTGTTTCATAGGGAAGTATTTGAGTCTAAAATTTCTCCTATCTCAGGATATGATTCTGTTTCTTTAGTGAAACACACAAGTTCCTATCCTCCGATGCTAGAATGGGCTCCTCCAGAAGAAGAAACTCCTACAAGAAACCATACTGAGAAGCCGGTGAAGTTTCACAATTTTTTTGAAAACAGTTCGGTGGCTTTAAGGTCTTCTAAGGATGATTTCATGGCATCAACTTCTAAACCGATGCAATGTGGAGGTACCAGCAAGGCTCCGATGCTGTCCATGCGCGTAGGCGAAGAAACGAATCCATCAAGCTCTCTCTTGGCATCGAAAGAACATTTGGTAAATAGCAACCTTCAAAGCTACTCTGCGTATTTGGTTGATTCCTCGACCATAAAGAATCCAGTACCAGTCAGTTTTGGCAAAAAGTTCGAGAAGCTACATGACCATATTGTTATTGGTTCTTCTAAGTCGGAGAAGTTGTATCAGACTACTCACCGGGTTTTAATCACAGAAGAGACTGACGTGAACTTGTCCGGCAAATTTAAAGGCAAAATGTTAAGTGAATTCCTCAGTTCATCTCAGGATATTGGTTTCCAGGGTCGACAACAAGGAGTAAAGCTTCAGCTTCTCGGCAGTTCATCAGACAGTGAAGCAAAAGAAACCACGGGACATGGCAAAGCTTCAACAGTCAATTTCAAGAGCGAATTGTCAGCTGACACTGCCTCCATGGAGATGAACACTTTGCAGGAAAATCGTCTTTATGGTAAATATTTTGTTACTATATTTTATACAAAATTGATGTTACCGAGGTATAATTAGTAGCGTATTGGTTGCTCTGTTTATTTTACGGCTATGTTAAGTTTGTTCGTGGTTCATTTGTCACAGGAATGCCTTCCTCGACATACAATAAGGTAACACTTTGCAAAATTTGATCCTTCATACAAGTACTATAGTTTTGTTATTTTTATATACCACACCACTTGCGCAAGTTCACAAATCGAGGGTGAGCCTTAGCGCAACAATAAGGTTGTTGCCTTGTGATTTCATGGTCATGGGTTCGAGTAAGGGAAACAACTTCTATGTTAAAGCAAATGTAAGGTTGCGTACAAAAATGACCCTCCCCGGACTTGGTTTCGAAAATTTGGATCTTAGGTCGGATTTTTACGGGTTCAGTTTGAAAATACCTAAACCGCGCCAAGTTCATTCCAAACTCTACCATCCAAATTGCCAGCTCTACCATGATTCTACAATGGTGAGAGCCTCATGCATTGGACGACCTTTTTAAGCTAGGTCAATAGGCATTTATGTCGGTCTATACTAACCCATTTAGTGCTAGTTGCCATGAAAGTGAAACAAAACCCGAATAAATTCTTCTCTTCCAGCTGAGATAGTTTTATGTCCAAAGACCTTGTGTCATTTCCTTCAAATCCCGTCATACAAATACACGTACACATGTGCTTTAGTTAAAGAGCGAAGATCAAACTCTGAATCATTTGAAAATACATGAACATATGTATATAATTGAATGTACACTTTGTGAATGCATAAAATTATCTAAAACCATTTAAGAACCTGTTGCTATGTCAATTGTAAATTTCATAGGACTTGAGTGGAGGCCAAATCAGACGAACAATGTGGAACATGGAGTTACCTGATATAAACCAACGGATTCCCGTGCTTCCAGCTTCAGCAAGCTCAACAGACAACAAGGACACAAGCTCCTCGAGGACCCAAAGTCTGGACATGGAACATCTCTTGTCGAATCCCGAGCAAGCTGAGGATTCAAAATCCAATGCCTGGCCGGATCCAAGCAGCAGATGGCTAAAACGTCTTAGAGTCGATGCTCCAGATTCTTTTGCTCACGGTGCCAAGAGTGGGAAAATGGCGGAATCGGGTCCTTGCGAAAAAGTAAATAAGTTCTTGACAAGTAGATCCCTTGGGAAAGAAAAGATGGCACGTGGCGAGCCAATTGGAAAAGTTCAAGAAAAAACACCATCGCTTTCTTGGATCCAAAGGTGGTGCCACAAGAAAGCTACGAGCCCCAATGCCGGAGTAACCGTGAGATGTGAGCCGGAAAAATTCAAGGAAACGTTGGATATGTTTCAAAAGAAAAAGCAGTTCCCGAGCATTGGTGCAATGGCATTGATGGGGAAGGCCATGAACGGTTTTCAGCCCTGTGAACTTAGGAAAATGGGCTCTTCTGTGGTTTGGAATAACACGGGAATTTAATTATGAATATTCCCTCAGCGATTCGTGCCTCCTCAGAAGAAATACCGGCACCTTCCACTGGCAGGACGTGGAGCTTTCAGAAGCTTGAACATTTCTCGGTATGTGTCCTGCCTGTATGTACTAATGTTTTCAAGTTCTCGATGTAGGAATTAGAGTTTTCTGAATGACCATACTGCCCCTCACGGGGCGGGAAAATATTTGGCTGCTAAACAAAAATAATCTCATAATGTATATTTGAGAGCACTCTTCAGTCTTGTGTGCTGTTGCTTTACTTCCATAATGGCCATGGAGAACCAACTGTGAGAAGTTGGAAGATCTGTTTAATAAAGCAAAAAGCCTTTGAATGGGCATTTTTGGAATTTTTCCATTTTGCAAACCTCGTCTCTAGAGCTGGCAAATGGGCCAACGGGCCGGGCCAAAAGAAACCAAGTACGCTGATCGATCCACTTTCTCCGGTCCAACGTAATCGGGTTGGGATGAGCCGGGTAAAAAAAAATGCTCGCATGTTTATGAGGCCACTTTTTGTCGGCATGGGTTTGGTAAGATCATAGTGATGCCTGTGAGCTGTTGACCTATTTGCCAACTCTATGTCTCTCTTATCCGTCTGGGTTTTCAGTTCAAGCCTTAACCATATTTGTGTATTAACTTTAAACGGGTCATCAGTGGCAGAGTCGTAATTTTGCTCAAGAGGGTACAAATTCTTGAGTTAAAAGAAAAGACAGAAGGGAATAGAATTGAGGATCTCTCCAAGTTAAGTAGGACATCATTACAACTAAGCCGGTGTATTTTTTGTTGAAATTTCACTAGTATATAATGGAGTTTTGGGAGGTCAGCATCAACATAGGCCACTGCCTACTACGACCGCTTCTAGCTCTGTCATTGCAAGTGATTGAAAGAGGTTAATGGACATTAACCGGTTGATAGATTCTAACTTGAAAGCCACATGTCCATTTCTTCCTCTCTTTTTTATTCGAACTACCAACGACGCCTGAATAGAGGCTCGAACCATAGACCTTGAGGGGACCAAGCGCCCTTAAACCGCTTACTCTAATGGTTGTTGGTCCATTTCTTCCATTTGTATGGCATTTGTGCCCTTTATATGGTACTATTGAGTCAATAAAGGTCTACCCTATTATTTTTCTAATGTTCAAATCACTGTAGATGTTTGAATGAGTGTATACTCGTAACAATGGGACGATGTGTTCGTAGTAGGCCCACACATATAACCTGCAAAAGGGTAAATCACTGTGGATGCCCTAATGGGAGGATCAAAGACAACGATATCATATTGTAACTATTACTTACCAGATTTTAAGAAAATTATGTATGTACTCAATTTTACTTTCATCTTTCGTAAATAGATGATTCCTCTTACTCAAACGTATGATGTCAAGGGTACACGAAAACAAATTTACTATGTGATATGTGCCCTTTGTGTTGTATTTATGAGGTGATATTTTCTCGGATGCCACTTGATGTTAGAATAGGTATCCTTTTTTGCGGCTTCTTGAAATGTACATTTAAAATCATTTACGATACCGTATAGTACTTATGTGAAATCAATTAAGAAACTTCGAAAGATTCCCTCTTCTACATGTGAAATATTGCGAAATCAAATTAATCTGTGTAATTTCTTAAGGTAGACATATGAAATCGATCGCCGAAAAATGTTCTAATTACTCTTCAATAACACAATAAAAACCAATGAAGAAACTCAAAGTCGAATTGATGTTTCAGTCAACATATCGATTCAATGTTTGATTCAACATGAATATTCTTTGAGTTGAGAAAGGATCTTTTCATTTTTGTCTTCCTTTTCTTAATGTGAAATACCAAACAAATTATCTTTTATTAACATCTTTATTAACATCTACAGACACGAGTCGATCAGTTAAATTATCGATTCCATAGGATCAAATAAGAGCATTCTTTAAAATGAGAAAAGAAAAGAATCTTTAGTCACTTTCCTTCGCTATATCCATGTAAAATTTCCTAAGATGCACATTCAAAATCGACCACGAGACCTAATTAGCCAAACGGGCCAATCAAGAAACACGAGTCGAGCTGATGATTCTACATATCGAATCCTCATCTGAACGAAAACACGAATATTCTTTAAGATGAGAAAAGAAAAGAATCTTTGGTCACTTTCTTTTTTTCTCATCTTCTCCATATGAAATTTCACAATCAAAAGAATCCATATTCCATTTCTCCAACTCTATTCCCATTCACTTTCACAACAAAGACTTTGAGCAAAGCACAAAGCTTTTTATTTCTCATACATACATATCAACATATCAAGTACTCTAATACAATAGTGTGGCTCAACACATCCTTCTTATATAGTATGTTCTTCTCAGCTCTCTCGTTTTATTCGGGAAACTTCGCGAGCCTAGCGAGTCTCATAAGAGTTCTATTTTTACACAGAGAAGGAGCTTCTAGTTTACAATTCAAGAACTAACAGAAGTGCTTACCCCCTCCTTCGCAAGAACAAAGTCTTGCGAGAACCTCTTTGGTAGAAGAGGCCTTCAAATCGGTTTGACAATGATTTTCTTCTTCAAATGCTTTCCCGTACTTGTGTGTGTTCGTTTATATAACCATACCATCTTGTATTGTCGCGTTCTCCATCACAATAGTGATTCCCGATCGAATGTAGAATCCATCGTCCGGCCTTTCAGCTTCTTGAATACCCTATAACGTTTGGAGTGCATGAAAATGATTAGACTAAGTATTTTACTTTTGTAGAGGCCTTAGGCTCTCTAAAAGAGCTTATTCGGATGATCAAAAAGCACAAAAACAATTAGCCTCGGGCAATCAGGAAGCATAAAAACAATTAGACTACACATTTTACTTTTGTCGAGGCTTAAGGGTCTCTAAAAGAGCAAGCTTATTCAGGAAATCAGGAAGCATCAAAACAATTTCACTAGACATTTACTTTTGTTGAGGCCTTAGGTTCTCTAAAAGAGCTTAATTGGGTAATCAAGAAGCACAAAAAAACAACTAGACGATACATTTGAATTTCGTCGAGACCTTAGGTTCCATAAAAGAGCTTATACGGGAAATCAGGAAGCATAAAATCAATTAGACTACAAATTTTACTTTTCTCGAGGCCTTAGTTCTCTAAAAGAGCTTATTTGTTAAGTGAAAGCACATAAACAGTTAGACTACACATTTTACTTTGTCAAGGCCTTAGTTCTCAAAAATAGCTTATTTGGGTAATCAGGACGCATAAAAACGATTAGACTACACATTTTACTTCTGTAGAAGCCTTAGGTTCTCTCTATAAAAGCTGATGAGACAAGGATGCATACAAACGGTTAGACTACACTATATTATTATCAAGCCCTTAGGTTCTCTACAAAAGCTAATTTGGGTAATCAAGAAGCATAAAAACAAATAGACTACACATGTCACTTTTGTTGAGACCTCAGATTATCTACTAATCTATGAGACGATGTGATCGGGATGCATAGAAACGATTAGAGCCTAACGGCCTAAGGTTCACAACTGATACGGAAAAAATAGATTCACTTACATCTTTGTTTGTGATGATCACGTCTCTTCCTATCTTTGCGTTCTTGTCTATAATGCAGTTCCTACAACAACAAAAAATCAAGAGCATCATGTCAGAGGACGACATTTGGATATTTGACCTAACTCATGTGAAAATCCGGATATCGATAGTCACATACTTGATTTTCGAGTTCTGTCCAATCCCGATTGGGACCTTCCCCTCGGCCAACAATGATGCAATTTCAGACTCTGTTTGATAAAAGTCTGCACCCATCATAACCGTATCCTGCAACAGAGGAGATTGTTCGATTAAATGGTCAACAAAGAAATCTCGTGGATTTTAATTTCACTTAAATCACCTTGATCTCAACCCCGTAATCTAGACGGGAACGTTCACCAACTATGGAGTGTTGGATGCTACATTCTCGCAAGAAACAACCGTGTGAGACTATGGCATCGACAATCTGCAAAAACCCAACTAAACCGTGAGAAGCAAGACAACTCAGAAAAGACTAAAAAGGTGAAGCTAATCTTAAGTACACTAACACACCTGACATTTGTCGATTTTTGTTGGTGGTAGGAACCGAGGAGAAGTAAAGATAGGCGTCTTTGGATCATAAAACTCAAACTGTGGAAACTGCAGAAACCAGTGCCCATTTCAAGAAAAAGTACAAAATTTACTTCATGTTTAATGAGAAAGCGGGTTATATGACTTATGATATATATTATGGGTACACAATCAACAGGTTTAAGTAAAAAAAAAGCCACTTTTCTCAAAGAAAATACCAACCTCTTTAGTGAGAGCCAAGTTAGCATCATAAAAAGATTTTATTGTTCCGATGTCCTCCCAGTAATCTCTGAACACATATCCCTGTCACAACCAGAAACACCGGACACAAAATAAGGTTCAAGAAATATTTTGTGCAGAAAATACACCATATGTTAATACCAAAACTAATGAAGAAAATATTTGGCTCTTAGAGCTTACTTACTTGAACATTATGCTCGGTAACAGCTGCAGGGATGATTTCAGATCCGAAGTCATTGGCAGTAGGATATCTCCACTTCAAAAGCTTCAATAATACATCTGTCTTGAATACATATACTCCCATTGATGCAATGAATGGGTTTTTTGCAGCTTCTTGTGGAGACAACCCTAGAAGAGTAGTATCTACTTGCTGCAGAGAACCAACCAAGAAATGAGTACGAGATTCCACTCATTCAGTATAGTCCCGGACCGTGTAATGTAGAGCTGACAATTTGGATTTCGGGTCGGTTTGGTTGTGTGGATGTGGGAGTTGCCTGACCTGACCGGCACTTTTCCACGGTGAGTCCGACCCGAAAAATAATCCAAATTGCCAGCTCTAGGGTAATATGTAACAGCATGACCTGAATCGAGTGATATGAATCCGGGATCTAATATTAAGCATGGATTCGTATCAACCCGAGAAGTTGATAGGAATACGGATGATACCCAACTTACCATTGCTTCCAGATCTGAACCCGTTGGTTTTTCGGCAAATTGGACCACTCGGCCAGTGCTGTCAATCTTCACCAGTCCATAGTCCGATGCTCGGCTGGGAAATGCCCAAAACACTTCAGATAAAACTCAAAGTTGTCATAAAAATCATGTAGGTGGATGCATTTACATGTGCATGTTTGCAATAATTTTTTATTTTTATTTTATTTCTCTTTTTCTAAGATCCAAATATAGCAGAAAATTATCAAGAGAAGGTGTGACTAACCTTTCCCCAACTTGTGCACACGAAATTGTTATATCGGCATTTCTGTCAATATGATTCTGTAAACACCGAGAAACATGTAAGCAATAAGTTAAAGAAACTAAAAGAATAAGAGGGTATTTGAATTAGTTTCTCAGATACGCATATAATAAGTTAAGTATTTGGACAAAAATATTTATAATCACTTGATGTGCAAAACAATAGAAAAATGGTAGTAAAGACATTTATTAGCAGATTATAATCAAATTTTTGGTTGCCAAATTTTTTTAACTCTAATATCATAAGCATTTAGCATATAATAATATGGTCTACTAGAGAGTAAACTGACTACGTACTTGTATGAAGTGCATATAATCCATTCGGTAAAGATGATCCCCTGACAAGATCAGAACATTATCTATGTTCCTGTTCTTCGCATCCTACAAGAAACCACACAAATCCATAAGTTTCAATTCAAGTAGATATGGATGAAGGAACTACAGGAATTCAATGTACATTTGATGTGAATTTCCACACTCACCTCGAATACCCACGTGAATTGCCTCACAGCGTCGGCGGTTCCTTGAAACCAATTCATTCCAGTGTCTCCGGGTGTTTGAGTGGCTGCTAGAACCTGTTAAACAAAATCTTTAGATGTCAGAAAACCCGTTATTTACTAGAGGAAACCTACAAATATCTTTAGGGTTTTGTACCTCCACAAATCCGTCCCCGAAGTTAATACCGTTACCGAAGTATGTTCGTGCAATGTGCCGATTGAGAGAAGCAGAGTTGAACTGAGTCAACACAAATATTTTGTTTAGGCCGCTGTTGATACAGTTGCTCATCGGGATGTCAATAAGCCTGTAACACCCTCCAACAGGAACCTACAGGTCATACCAAATCATTACAATTACACCTTAAATCTCAAGCAGATTCACCATCCGCTAAAAAAATTAGTGCTAGTATGGTCCATAATCCGGAGCCAAGTTGAGTCCAGAACAAACAAATGGAGGCAAAAGGTCGGGTTCGAGATATCACTCAGATACAAAAATCTTTTTCTCTACCTTAATAACAATAATTACAAGAGGGCCAAATCCCAAGAATGCATATACTTAACAATCTCACAACAAAATGCCAATCACCGATGACAATAAATAAGTTTCCTTACCGCAGGAGTAGCGGTTCTTTTGGTCAGAGGGAAGAGATGGGTGCCTGGACCTCCTCCTAATATGATTTAAGCCACATTTTTTGGGTCGGCTTTTGGTCTCTCGAACCATGGATTTGGGATAGTCTGAAACAATACAAACAGTGGTTTTTCAGAACATATAGAATCAATTCAACTTACATACTCAAAAACTCAATACACAACCAATTCAACAATTAGATCAGACGAACCGAAACAAAATCAACACAGCACAGTTTTTCAAAAATTCAATACAATAGACAATTCTAAAGCTTGATCATTTCAAGGACTACATAGCAGACAATATACAAAATCAACTGTCCACGGCTCTCTTAGTGGCATCATATGCTTTCCAAAGCACACAAAATCAATTCAACTTATAAACAAAAAATCAACAAAATGGTGGCCAAATACACGAGGCTCCCAAAACTGTATGGTCTGAGAAGGCTCATTTCTGAACGCAACCTTCCCTGTGCTTTTATAAGGAGGCTGTTTCCCGGGCATAAACCCCCGTGACCTCAACATCACAAGCAACAACCTTACCGTTGCACCAAGGCCTGCCCTCAAAACTCGAAAATTCAATACTACTTAGCACATAAAATTCTATAATGTGATCATTTTAAGAACTACAAAGCATACAACCAAAACAAAATGAACTCATCACAGTTTCCTGGAAGCATTTTTTTTTTTTTTTTAAAGTTTTTCAAAACACACAGAATCATTTCAACTAGCAAACTCAAAAATATAATAAAAGGGTGCCCCTTTTCACGAGGCTCCCACAATTGTGTCTTCTGAGAAGGGTCGTTTCTGTGCGAAGCCTTCCCCTGCTTCCGCATACACTGTTTCTCGGACTTAAACACGTGGCCTTAAAACCACAAGCAACAACCATACCGTTGCACCAAGGCTCACCCTCTAACTCGAAAACTCATTACTACAAACAATTCTACAACTTGATCATTTCAAGGGAAATAAAGCAGAAACTAAAACAAAATAAACTCACCAAAGTCTCCTTGGTGGCATCATTTATTTTTCAAAACATACACAACCAATTCAACCTACAAACTCAAAAACTCAACACTAGAGCTAATTCTACAACTTGATCACTTCAAGGACAATAAAACACCACAGTCTCCTTGGTTGTTTTTCAAAATATACACAATCAATTCAATCTTCAAACTCGAAAACTCAACAGTAGAGCTACTTCTACAATTTGATCATTTCAATGACTAGAAAACAAAACTAAAACAAAACCAACTCACCACAGTCTCCTTGGTGGCATCATTTGATGTGAGAACAGAATGAGCAGACCCAAGCTTGATCTTACAAACCCTTTTCTCAGTTCTCAAACCTCCAACCAACTGATTCACCAAAACACTATTCTTCTGATTCCATCTAACCCTCTCCCCCAAAAACCCACTCTCTCCATTGAAAAGGCTTGTTTTGGGGAAATGGGTGTTAGCTTTCAAGCCCACACAACAAGAATCCATAGCAGCTGCTGTTACTGAAAACACAGAAGCAATGGTGAATCAGAAAATAGCCACTATAAGCACTAAATAAAGTAGAGTCCTAAACTAAGCAACCAAGTAAAGTATAGGTCACACAAAACTAAAGAAATGGAGTAAAAAACACAGCTGTGTCACGCAAGTCACACACAAACACAATAACTAAGAAACCCAAAAACAAAGTGAAGAAACCAAGCTCAAATCTAAGAATCTGAAGATTCATAAAAATAAAAATAAAAAATTACCCAGATCACAGAAGCCTGTAAAAATCAAAACTTTGAAGAACCCAGAAGCAAAAATTCTCACAAAATGGTGAGAGGCACAAGAGATAGAGACAGACCCAGAAGAGCTGTGAAGAAGGCCGAGAATGGGCAGTAGAGGTCAGGATCAAGAAGGGAGTGAAATGCGTGAGTGATGTTGAAGACAAGGCGGTTTGCTTTTTATGGGTCGCTTGTGAGCTTCACGAGAAGAGCTGGACTATTTTTGGAGATTTTTCAGAGAAATTATATAGTAAAAAATTGCAATGCCGCAATTCCTCAGCTCGTGTCTGTCCTCTGCTTTACACAGAGCAAGTTTCCAGGCTCTGCTTCTGCTTGCATGTGGAGAACCCATTTTTATACCCAACACATGTCCCTTTCAAAGCTACAGCGATTCTGATTATTAGTAATTTTTATATTTAAATTTTGCTATATATACATATATATTTGTAAAATATAAAAAGTGAGGTTGCATTGAAAGAACCGATAATTTGGACCTAAATCTGAAGGTTACCCAACGTGAAGTTAGACGGTCAGTTCATCATTAAAAAAAATTGGGCTATTGGGTCCAGTAAACTCGCAAAATCATTGTATGTAATGTTATATTATTTGTAGAGTTGGTTATTATTTGGGTGTGTTGCGTGGACTTTGCAACTCGGGTCGAAAGTATAAAGGTTGGGTGAGAAAACACACTTGTTCATATTTTACAACTTTTTATTTGTTATATCTTCTTTATTAGGTATTGAGATACGTTGGTGTTGTCGAAAATTAGACCGATGGAAACACGTTTTTTCCCTAACTGTTTAGATTTGTGGTCGACATTGTTATATATTGTGTTTTGTTTGTATCGTGTTTAAAGCAAAACAAGTTAGTGTATCCATAGATGTAACATGTTAAACACGTTTAAAAAATTAATGGGTTGACCCGGTGATATTAACTATTTCAAATTTAACATATATAAACATAATTATGTCAACTACCAAATTTACACACACACACATATATATATATATATATATAGAGAGAGAGAGAGTGAAGTCCACTAGTTATGTTTTTCGGGTTAGGTTACTATTGCAATTTGTAAGAGTTCATGTCTAGTATGTCACGACATATATAACTAATTACAAGTACGATTTTCATAGTTTCAAAACAAATGTGACACGATTTTAAATGTGATGGATATTTCTACATTAACGATATATTATACATACATTAGAATTAATCTCAAAATATCTTAGAAGAAGTAACTGATTTTTTTATACCAAATTTTATATTAAAACAAGAATATTTTACACAAACATATTAACATTCTTAAACTCACATTTCAACAGCTGAAATTAATATATTTTACAATATTGCATTGTTGTTAAAAGAAATGTATAGTTTATGATATCATAACATAAAATAAAAATATTTCCAAAGGTGCCCAAACAAAATGTGATTAATGCAATAACAAATCTCATACTCATTTACTATATATAATAATCTTAAAAAATATCTCAGTCAGAATTATTTGGTTGAAACATGAATCTTCAATAAAAACAAAATATATAATTGAAACAAGAACGAATAATAAATATTAAAATCGCTTTTATCCGATAAAATTTAATTCTAATTCTTAGAATATCTTTCTATTTATTTGAACTACTAGCGTATTTATAAATAAAATACATTGTTTCTGCATGTAAACGATGACCATTTTTTTTTGTAACAATGTAAACGATTAACATTAATTAATGAAAATTTTAGGAAAAAACATTAATTAATGAAATAATTGCAGAAAATGTAACTGGTAAAAACCAAAAATTGTTTTCAATTTGAGATCTTACCAAATAATAGAGAAGAAGAAACCCTAATTTTTGTTTTGGATTGGAGTTTTTTTTGTCCACTTTCACCTCAAAAATTGTCCCATTTTTTGTTGATTCTTGGAGTGATTGGGAAAAAATCCAAACCCAACCTCTTTGAGAGATCTCAATGATCAATCTTTTGTTTTTTGTTTCATTGTTTTTTTCTTCTTGTTCTTCTAATATATTTTTATCAATGATAAAAAAATAGAGTAACAAGTAATGTCTAAAAAAAAATATCAGTTGTAATTAATGGCCATAAATAAAATTAGTGGACTAGGAAATTTTCTTTGATCTCTTTAGATCCTAATTATTTGCTAAAATGTAGGTGATTTTTCTCCTTTTCTTGATATTTTTTCCACAAACATCCTCTCAAAATTGAGTATAATATGTACTTTATTATTAAAATGTTACAATGAGGGATATTCGAGTCAAAGAAGAGTTTCAAGTTAAATATTAGTCTAGTGTACAATAATGTTAAGAAGAGATAGGTAAAATATCATGTCGTGAGGAAAAGAAGATGATAAAACTTGTCTAAATATGGAATAAAATCATAGACCGTTTTGGGACAAGACCGACCATACTTGACCGACATTCTTGCAACTTTTTGTTAAAAATATCCATTTTAATAGAAAATTTTGACAAAAATTAAGAAATGTGAGGTTTAAGTGATTTTGGTGATAAATAATTTAGAAAATTGGAACCATGTCATTTAAAAATTTATATTTCAATTTATTTGTGTACTTATATATTTTTAAAGTAATTTTTCATACGGTAAATTAAGACTTTATATTTCCGTTCTTGTTATTTATACCATAATTTATATCTTGACAATCTACACATAAAAAAATTCAAGAGAAAATCTCTAAATTCAAGCATCATATCACACAATTAAATATCACAATGGGTGTGTCTTTTAATTATTTTCTTTTTAGATTTTTAAGTTTATTAAGAGCTTACCATTAACATCTTAATTAAATATTGATATTGTCTTTGCAACCACAAAACCCAACATGTTAAGGAACATCTAATATAATTAACTTGCCAATGTTCTCTTTAATAAATTAAACTTAAATGAACATGATATTCCAAATTATAATTTTTTATAAATTCCATGCAAATAAATAAATAAATTATATAAAAACCCAAAGAACCATCTTTAAATAGATTCCAAAAGAAACATGATTGATTTGTAGGTAATGAAAATTAGCCCACTTATGCTTACCAACACATATCAAATTGAAAATTCTAAATTTAAAGAATCCAAACACCTCTTTATAGTTCCTTTACAATTGTTATGAAAACCAAATAACCCAAAACTCATCAACTTATTAACTTAAATGTGTGTTATCTACAAAAGATTTATAGTAAAAATATATTAAAACATTATTACATCAGCCTAGTTTGACGAAATTGAAACAAAGTAGCATAATTCGCGGGGGAATTTGAGAAAATAAAAATTTAATTTATCACAAATTCAAAACAAAATAAATAGTTAGATGACCCAAATAAAACATTTTTTAATCATTTTATTTACAAATAGATCTACTACATGAGTTAAGTCTATAGACACAAAAATATCTTATTACAATATTTGTGGATTGCATAATCTATCATGTGTCTAAGTTCAGGTTTCGGTGATTTTTTGTACCTTTATTTTGACTTTTGGGTTAAATTAATAAAGAGTACTGCTAGTTTATAAAAAAAAAATATATCTTATTACAATATTTGTTTAAATTATTTAAATGTTATAACATAAAATATCAAATAATTTCAACAAAAATATATCAAATAAATATTTTAAAAGTATTTTCTAAAATTGAATTTAATTATCATACCAATCAAGGGAAAAAATCAAAAAATGGGAAGATTGAGATGGGACATATATGGGAAGCTATGTCCAAAAACAAGAAGATCCTTCAATCATAAATGTACTTCACCGCTAGGCTCTCACATTCATGCCTCACCAAACTTCATGGACGGTTCTCATTACATTACCCAAACCAATGTTCATACATATTTACATTTATGCCATTTCGCCTCCATCGGGATGAATTACTGATAATATCTCTTTTGATCGAAGATGTTTTTCTCTGGAGCAAAACCGAATCTAATTGTTAGTCAAGTGAAAAAAATAGAGTTTAAGACAGGCTACACGTTGAATCGTTGAAATCTTTTACTTTTGTACATTCGCCTCGTCTTTGGTCGGGTCTTTGTTTGTTCACCTCGCTCTCACTCTTGTCGGATCAGGGCTTTGTGACATATGAAACTTGGAAGAAAATAGTATTGAATAGCGCATCTGTCCACTAATGAAGTTGGGGCACTTCTTAAAATTTCAGTGTAATTTTCAGCGTTTCACTTGTAAAAACAATGTACTTCAATAAAATAATTTTGAATCAATGGATCTGGAATATGTGAACATACAAGAACATTTTATTTGAGGGTGATTTTGGTGGTCCCTCAACTTGTCCAAGTGTTACATTAAGGAAGGCCTCTCATGCATAGGTTGTTGTATGATGCTAGGATGTTTGATGTTGGAATGGACCATATATGTCACATGCAATGCAAGGTTTAAGATCTTGTTTGCAACATTTTCTCATATGCATAAGTAGTTGTCACATTCTCTTATATTGTGCCACGTAGAAAACGATAGCACCAAAATCTCAAAATAAGACACCCTTTTAAAAATCGACTACTAGTTTACAACATCTCGAATGTAGTATAATCATACTTCAATATAATAGTTTTGAATCAACGAGTCGACGAATCTAAAAAATGCGAACATGCAAAAAAAAACATTGTGTGTGTTTTTGGTGGTCCCTCAACTTGTCCAAGTGTCACATTAGGGTAGGCCTCTCATGAATATGGTGCTCTATGATGACAGGATGTTGATGGATGAATGGACCATATCACATGCAATGCCATGTTCAAGTGTTCTATAAATAATGAGCGAAGTTTCGTGGACATAGTGGTTAAAACGCTTGCGAGGTTTCGATTTCGAGTCTATTGAGTGAAAATATATTGAATATTAATGATTATGAAGTAATTCAACTTCTTAATTATTCAATTTGTTGTAAGATTTGAAGAGACTTCAACCTAAATTTTTAGGACAAATGTAAAAAGAACATTCAAATACTTTAATTATTTCAATGTTTGTTTATCAAATTACTTTTTGCGCTTCAAGTAGTTTGAATTGCTTGTTACACTAGTTGATTACAATGCTAAGATGACTGGAGCTTTCAAAATAGATTCAAACTTATGGGAATCCAAATTCCGATCTACAGTTGAATAAAATAAACATGTTTCATTTTTAAGTCAAACACTCATACTGGAATGAAAAAGTCACATATTTTACAAATAAAATTCAAAATTGGATTCATTATCCATACTTCCATTATGACTCGAGTTAAGGGATTTTTTTTTGTTTGAGAGGCGAGTTAAGGTTTCTTAATTTGAGCTAAGTTTTTTTTTTATAAATGAATTCAATCCAAGACCTATATTGACAACTTAAAAGAGAATTTTAACTTATAGTACAATTACAAATATGCCCTCCAATTGACCATTTCAACCCTTATACAATTACAAATTTGCCATTTGAAAGACCTTATGTACCCCCATCACATTTAGGGCATATATGTCTATACCCTCAAGTCTCAAGTAGTTGTGGATGATAATTTTCTTCTCCTCATTTGTCTTTAATTAGCTAAAATAATTTAATGCACATTAAAAACTAGGTGAAAAGCTTAAGATATTTAACAAGTTGACAGACGAATAGAAGATGATCAATAAATTAGGCTCCACAAAGAACAATTGATAGAAAATATTATACACTTATTATTTTTAATAAATTGCTACGAGCCATAAACAAAGATATTTCTTATAATAAAAAAATTGCTTAAAAACAAAACAATTAGAATCTTCACCCGTGAGCTAAATTGTAATAATTATACGTTATACAAACGAATGTAATGAGATTTATTTATGAGCTAGTTAACATGACATGACACAATTAACAAAAATATAGAAATGGGTTAACATTTGTTGAATATAATCCGATATATTTTAAAAATTATAAACTTAACAATTTACCTTTAAATGAGTGAATTATTAAATGAGCTACACATCCATTTTATGACCAATTAAACAAATGAGTATTTAAATCAAGAGAATAATTTTGACTCAATTCAATTTGTAGGAGTAAATTTTTGCATGATACGTTTAAAAGTACAATTTCATTTTTAGATAAGTGGGTTATTAATAAAAAAATACATTCTTGTTGTGACTTGATCAAATAACAAGTTACACAGATTAAGCGTACTTGACCGAACACGATTTTTACAACCTAACTATCGATCTAAACATGTTGAACTAGTTGATACACACAAACGGTTTAAGCTTCACCCCGCTAAAACAGATGTCGTGTACGTGTCCAACAACTGATCGCGACCCAAATTGCTAGCCTATTAATCAATCAAACTAGTTACCACTAATGTGCCACCAAATTGCATAAAGATCCTAGCAACACACACAGTATTTTGATTATTAGCCTCTCGACTCCTTGAAATCACCAAAATAATTGACCCATCATCAAGTGGGTTGTTGGTTTCTCATCCGTACACGTGTCACCAACTCAATTGGACACTTCATGAATCATTTTTGTCCGTACATGTTTGGACCGTTTTATTTTTGTGAGCCAAAATACAAATGTCCAACAAAATCAAATAAAAAAATTTGAGGTGGGTCCAAAGACCAAACCAAAACATGGAGATAGTGACAAGTGAGAGCTTGAATTGCCCTTAAATTAAAGGGTCTATGGCCCAATTCAAGAACAAGCAAACAAACAAGTAACAATCCTGTTTAGGGAATGTGTGTGTCAATTATTCATGCGATATGTTTGCTAAAATAATTATTTTTCACTAATGTTTCATTGTTTTCATCATTTAGTACTCCATGATACTTGATGGGGACACTACATTTGATCATTTTATTTATAAGGTTAAATCTTTTTTTACATCTTTAACCGATAAAAAGTGGGGTTATAAAATAGAAATTTGATAAAATGAAACTTTTACCCGTCATTTCAGTTTAATTTAAAATGCGAAAGGCGTACAAGAAAACATATCGATGTAAAAAAAGAGTTCATGAGTCTATGTTTAAATCTTTGATGAGGGTTATTTTTGTGTTTGAGTTATATAATTTTTTAGTATTATAAAGACAAATTCAATTTACTAAAAAAAAATAATTCTTTCAAGGTTAATTTCGTATTTTTAGTTGCAAGAAATATAAAACGTACTCGTTTCAAACTAAATGTCATGTTTCATTTACATTTTTTGCAAAAATAAATGTTTTGTTTATTTTCAAAACTGTTAGCTATGCATGAATAATCAATAATATTTTTATAACAAGTTTATTAATATCACTTATGTTTGTTAAAAAATGTAGATAGAAATATGAGAGAAAATAACAACATATACCAAGACGTTATTCGTTCATAGACAATCGTGAACACCTGAAAAGCCACATGCGCAGCAACACCCGATAGAGAGACCGAATCTTGAGTTAGATAAATACCGCGGCATTGGTCCTTGATCATGGTGTCGTCTCTTTCGCCTTCAAGTTTTCGAGTCAGTATGATTTCCTCCATATACATAAACCGTGGTTCTTCTATCAATTTTAACATTTAACATGCGATAATGAGCTAAACTGTATTTGCAGTAAATAAACCCGATTATTAGTATTTGCAGTAATTAAACCTGATTAGTAGTCTTACATTACTATTGGAAACCAAGCACTTAAAAAAAAAAAAAAAAGTCCTAACATTGCATCCAATGCCAAAACAAGACCTTACAGGCCACAAGAGGCTAGTACATCAAAGCCCAAACTTAAAACTGGCAATTCGAATCTAAACCTGAAAACATTCAGAATCAAAACCAATCCAACTTAGAAGCGATCCAATCAAACCATTTTTGAGTATTAAAAGAAATACCCAAGAAAAAAAAACGATCAGGTCATATCAAGCAAATACAACTAGAAAACCAAATGTTACAGAACATGTAAATCACAGATAATAAATAACTCAGACATAGACGAAGGTTAAAAGCAATACTCAGCTATATTTAATGCTAGCGATCCAACAAAACAGTGAAGAAATAGCGTCAAAAAGAGCAAGCATTGAAATAGTTGAAGTTCCTCTCAAAATAGTAGCAAAAAACAACATAAAACAATCTACTGCAATGCATTGCATTGCATTGAACGTTCATTCTTTTGTAGCCCTAGTGTATATCTGCTGGCTTGCATGTGCAGAAACCATCCTGATCAAACCCTTGGCCATCAACTCTTTGATTGCCTTCCTGGCAAGAGAACCGTTAATCTGCAAGATAAACAAGCGACAACGCCATCAGTATTAGTGGATGATAAAATTTAAGATATTCAAACGTCATGTTACAATCTAGTTGCAAAATGATCAAAAGTGATTTAGCAAGCAAATAAATCAATAATACAATCACCAAAAGATACAATTGGAGAGTCGTTCAAAAGCAAGCATGAATATTGAGAAAATTGTTTTCAGCAAAATGTGAATTCAGTATCAGGCTGTAATGTATATGGTACAAGAATAATACTGATTGGACAATTATAAATGATCATTATCTGAATGCACAATTCAGACAAACCTAGCCTACAAAGGAAACGTAGGTTCGCTAAGGAGGGGATGGAACAGATCTTTTGACATCACTTTAAACTCAAAAAAATTAGACATATTGTAACACATAACCACAAATGCTAGAGGGAAGGACCCAAACCAAAAACTAATAATCAGCTTTTATCTAATGTACTTATTGATCTAACAGAATTAAATTGTAGACACAAAAACACTTGAATGATTAGTTTTAAAATCAGTATCCACTAAATAAAATGTAGTTTGGAACTACACTTTAGGCAATAAATCAATATACAAATCACATGTAATGGGCTAAAAATCAAACAACCAACTATGATTATTATCATTGTATTCAAAAAATGTACCTTAGGAACACAAATAAGAGTGCAACACTACTGACATACTGAACTCCAAAACATTAGTGTTATCATTACACAGAACAATGCAACATCACATTACAACTAGAGATACAACTAATTCAATATAATAAATATTGTCATAATATTGATCAATGCAGCATTACAACTTGCAACTTATATCCATCAACAACACATGCACAAAAGAAAACAAAGCAAGCAAAACAATACCTACCAATTCAAACTCCAAAACCCAACTTGAGCAAATTATCTAACTGAACATTCAATCAATCACAATGCAATACATAAATCAACTAAACAAATACACAACAATATCAAGCAAAAACACAATCTCAAAACATTAGCAAACGAAATGAGAGATTTTGAAAGAGGTACAGTACGTGGAGACGGTCGGAGAGAACAGAGGTAGTGATGTGCTTGTACTTGGGAGCCTCAGTGAGAAGCCTGTCCTAGGTTACCTGGTACAACACGACCATGTTGTTGACCTTCTCCTTTTGCTTTCCCTTGCTCCACTTCTGCAAAATTTCACAACAAAACATCACAAGCCCATTTCACAAAATCCAAAACCCACCTCAAAAAACAGTCTCAAAACATTAACACCCAACACCCACATAAGAGACATGAAAATGGGTTTAGGGTTTTAAAAAAGCGACCTTCTTCTTCTGCTTGCCGCCGCCAGATTTCGCGGGCTTGGAGGACGGTGGAGGAGCCTTCTCCTTCTTCGGTGCCTGAAAGCATAAACACAAACAAAAACCAAAAATTAACGCAAAAATTGGTCAGAGAAAGTGATGCTGAGATCGCCAGAAACGTAGAGATCTGGAGAATCTGAATACGACGAAGCCAAAGAACAAATATTTAAGGTGAAACTGAAACTGGGTACGCACCATTGGGTCGGCCGAGAGAGATTGGTGAAGCTGCGGAGGCTAAAGCTGGAGACGAAGATAGCGAAGAAGAGAAGCGGCGGAGGCAAAATGTGCTGTGTGCGGAATATATAGGGTTTTGGGTTCGATTCAGGTTAGGTCACCTAGCCCATACGGCGTCGTTTAAGAATGATTCAACGGAGTCGAATGGATTTGGCTTATCACACTACTTCATAATGGGCCACAGCCCAATGATGTTTTCTAAGGCCCAAACAGTTCAAATGTTTTTTTCCTTTTGCCACATACCAAATTTAATTTAATTTGGTGACAAAATATGTTATTTTGTTTCGAATTGATTATGTCAAACTAGGTTGATGCGAATTTTTTTTTGAATTTTTTATTTGAAGTAGTGAGGACCTCACAAGACTATTATGCTTACTATTTTTTTTATATTACTATTCTGAAAGAAAAAAAAATTGAATAGTTGAGCGATGAGGTCATTGTGTTAATTTTGTATAATATGCTCTTGCAATCATAAAATTTTATTTTAAAATAGTCGCATTTACAAATTTAGTTAACTTAAACTCTTGCACCAACGAACAAAGTTGTGTAATAAACAAAGACTTTGCATTAATTTTATACGAAAACGCGTGATGAACAAACAAACATAGTTAGAAACCAAATAAAACAAAAATAAAACTAATAGTAAAAATTCAAACTTGCATTGATTCGATTATGATTTTATATGATGATCTACGATGCCACTTTCACTACTAAAACCTTAAAAGACACTCGATATTCAAAAACGAAATCAGACATTCAAAAAACATTGATTCTCGCACTTAGTTTCAAGACTTCTTAGTCAAGCAAATAACAAAGTTGATGTGCTCACAATTGTTCACCACCATGTGATCAAGAACAATATCTTCAAATCTCTTGAACAAATCATCCATGATTGACTCTCCAAATTGAGAAGCCAAAATGGGCTCACCAACTGCTCTTATAAGATTGGTAAAGATCTTTGCTCTACTAGGCTTGTCAAGATTGCTATTAGCTTCCTTAATGTAAGTGTCCCAATCCATCTTGAATGTTTCAAGTTTTTTCAAAGTGAAAGACCCTTCTTTTTATATCAATCTTCTCACTTCCTCTTCTGATGCTGCATAGTGGGGTAGGTTGAAAAAGTCCAATTTGTCCTTTGTAATCAAACCCTGTAATTGATAAGGAGGATGGAGATAATATGTCAAGTCTTACTCAAAATATTGTGCAAATTTAGAGACTGCAATTTGGACTCGAATCCACATATGTTTGAAATCTGACCCGTCTAATTTTTGGGTTTGATCGGGCCGAATTTGTCTTGGAATGGGCGAGTCTGTTTGATGTATAAATAGTGAAATCAGACCCCAGGATTGAAATCCGAACGAATTCCAATCCTTTTGGGTAGGATTTAGATTGACTTAATTAGACACTGATCAAATCCATAAAATTGCCACCTCCATGCTAAAACCAATGTTTAATTGGAAGGTTGAGTTGACTTGTTCAACAAGCTATTGATTTGAGCGGTTTGGTTTGTTAGGTCATGGAGTGCTAGAGTAAGCAATTTGAACCTATACCCATCAACACAACAAACCTGACCCGACAAATTTTAGATAAACTCAGGTTAGAACTATTTTGCTATTACCCGCATGATTTCAAAATAAAAAACCCGACCTGTGACACATAACTTGCAACTTAAATTCGCATCTCTTCTCGTGTTGGAATCAGATTTGGACTTTTCAGCCCGAATCCGAGGAGAACCCGAACCGAAGTCATTAAGGTTAAGTCCAAGAAACATTTTCATACCTCAAGGACCATGTCATTAAGGATTAGTCCAACAAGTTCCCACGGTGCAAGTGGATTGTTGCTTTTGATACTACCCAAGGTTGTTATGACCATGCCACCACCAATAACCAACTCTTGAGCTCTAGACTTCAAAAACAATGTGAAATCACTTTCAAATTGCATATAGTACGCCTCAGCAACTGCAGGAGGGCTTTTCTTAGTAATATATATGTTTCCCTTGTTCAATGCTTCTCCAGTCTCGTCCACCAATTCTTTCGGAACCTGCATTCAGTTCAACACTCATCGTTATGTGCAGACCAATAATTTTAAAGTCAAATTGAAAGACTAAATGATTCAATTGATCTAGTTAACGAGTTGACCAATATATATTGTTTTAGAAAGAAAAAGAAAAATATGACCCATCAAAACCGGTTTTCATCCATCATAATTTTTAACTATACCTAACAATTCAAGCTGCAAACCTAAAACTAGCTAGGTAAAAAAATTCACACAATCTTATTTCACAACTTTCTATGAAATCTTCATTGTCACAATAAGTAGCCATACATACAAGACCAGCAAACAAAAGTTTAGAATAATTACGTGCATTTCCAGTTAAGACCCACGACCTCAACTATTTTTTAGAAAACACTAGAATTAAAGAATAGAAAACCTTAGATAGCCACATTTTTTTTTTGATAAGCAACGGTCTAAAAGGGTACACATACAAGGATCTAATAGTGTTCATGAAAGAGACTATGTCTCTTAACCCTAGCCTAGAGTTTTTGACACCTTACCGCACAAAAGTGGTATCTTGTACCACCACTACCAAGGATGTGAGTGGGGATTGATCCTGAGACCTCCTCCCACTCACACAATTGGATTAACCAACTGCGCCACTCTTAGTGGTTAGATAGCCACATAGTAGCATAAGAGGAGTGAACAAAGTGGAGAGAATTGTGGGAAAGAGCCTCCCATAAAAAGACCCTAGCATGATGGAAACAAAACATTTTCCTTCCTTTGCCAAACTCCTGTAGAAGCTTGGAAGTGACCTACATATAGTGTTGAAGTCATTTCCATATAGGTCATTAAGAGAAACTTCCAAAGAAGGTGGTTGTCGGTTCAACTTTTGACTTGCTTTTGCAATGATGTCAATAATCTCTGAAACCATTGGGTCTTGAAGAGCTTCCCAAATCTGCAACTCTCAAACACTTTGGGAGTAGTTCGTGATAAACCTCTGACATGCTCTCTTCTAATATGGGATGCACCATGGATATAACTGTTCTCTGAAACAAAGATAAAGAAACAAATGTGTAGAATTGATAATAAATGGGGAGGTTGGTTTTTTTTTTTTTGAAAAATTGATATCTAATTTGAATTTTGATTTGATTTGATTCTCCCACTATGTTATTTTACTTTTAATATGCTCAATCACTAACATATCTTTCATTATGTTGATGTGCTTGTTTGTTTGTTTTATAATTTTTTATTGGCGTGAAAGACATGTGACACTTAATTACAAATAAAATTATTTTAGAATAAATTTATATAACTAGTGGACCAAATTGGACAACATTGGCGTGATGACCATGTCCCTCAATCATACAAGTTGTTCTAGGTTGGTCAAATATGTAATTTAACCGCCACATGGTCATGACGATGTAAAAAAAATGTCACATCCATTTAGTTTAACAGCACCAATATAAACTGGACTGATTCAAATCAAAAGAGCAACGTTTGAGACAAAATTGAAACAATCCCAAATTTTAACCAAAAAAAAAGATTAGTATCAATTCAAGACAATACGGATACTATATAAAGTAAAACAAGACATTTTCAAATTTAACCGAACGCGCATTTTTTTGAATGTCAAATTAATCGATTCGGTTTAATTTTTAAAACATTAAGAAACCAAAAAAAAAAAAAATTCTGCCTAAAAAGACACTAACTTGATGTTGTGAGTTGCTTGCATATAGCTGATATCTCCATCTCCACCATTCATGTGAAGAAATTGCTGCATTTCCATATCTAGTAGCTATCAAAATTGTTGGTGTCAAAATTGTAATATATATGAATAAAATGTCAAAATCCATAGAAACAAAAAATATTAAAATAGTGTCAAGACTCACCTTGAGCTTTGGAAATATTATGCTATCAAGAGAAATGGTGGGTTGGGAAAATACATAAAGGTTTGATTTATATAGATGCTATAGCCTATAGGCATAGTGGTGTCACATTCACAACAACTAGTCTATTACAATAACAATACTACTATAAACTACTACACCAACTACAATAGCAACTAGTCAACTATTAGTAATGATTAGTTTATGCTCCTTGCATTTCGCGAGAAATAAAATTTATTAAAACATTATAAATGTATTAGAACATCCACGATACAGGTGAAAAGTTCACATTTTGAAGGATTTATGAATGTGGAGAAATCTTTTAAGGAGTTGTGTCCTATCGTGGTGAAAAGTTCACATTTTAAAAAGTTTATGAATGTTGAGAAATCTTTTAACGAGTTGTGCCCTCATGAATAAGGCACAATCTCTGTTCACCAGGGCACATGCCACGACTCTCGTGAACATACCCAATTACATATAGTCACATGCAATGGCGGAGCTGGGCATAGGCCATGGCTTATGACAACTATATATACAACATAGATTAATTAGGTTCACAAAGTTCATATTGGCCTAGTGGTTAAGGTCACCAAAGCACCTTTTTATTTATTTTTAAGGGAAAACCTTTAATATTATTGATACTTAAAGCGAATACAAACGTATTTAAAGCGAATACAAACTTGGTTGACAGATCTTAAAAATTCGAACCAGACAAGGATATAGTAACCTAACCAAGCCCAGGTCCTAATATCGCTGATTCGATCTAACCGAGAGGATAACCAGTCCTCTTTGCAAACATCTACTAGCAAAACAAAAATGCAAATGAAAGACGAAAAACATCCAAACGCTCTGTAATTGCAACTCCCATCCAGTCATTCCGGGTCCTAACAGAAGACCCGACACGGCAAAAACAGATTCCAACAGCATATCTCACATCTTCCTTATACCATCCTCAGACACCGGCCTCCCCTGTAGTCCTCCAGGGTCCCCGACCTTCCACGGTGGCCTCCAGCCGCCACCGCCACCTCCCCTCCACATCTACTCGGCTAAGCGAGTATGTTCTTCTCGGCTCGCCTGGTCATCTTCAAATCCACCCCTTTCCTTTTCATCCAATGACAACATCTCCATGCGATTTTTGATTCCATTCACTATTGCCCATTCGTCTTCCCGTGACCTACTCTGCGAACCAGTTATCTCTGCCAGATACGATTCCATTGACTACAGCTTCTGATCACCGTCAATCCCCGGTGCCGATCCCCGCTGGAGCGCCTCCACTTTGTGCTAAACCTAACTTTCTAAAAGTGGAACCCTAAAATGTTACTAGAGAGCATATTCCCGTCTAGATTTCCTCTCCTATTAGAAAATCATGTTTTTGAGTTATGCTACATAGTGTGATTTTGAGATCACAAATTTAATTTATCTTTTTTTTTTTTGCAAAAATAATTATTTGAATATGTCTAGTAAAAAAAAATCAAATTATTTTGTTTACACAAATAATAACAGAGTATTTTTTTCCCTCAAAAAATAATTATTAATAAAGTTATTTTCTATATATAACAAAATAAGCGGTGGTGATGGAAGCACATCGGACGGTCAAAAAACGTTGATGTGAACAAAAAAGGAAGTAAGGAAATCTGACGGACGAGAGAATCGCGTCAACTTAAAGCCATGATGGGGCCGAGCCTCAACCCTTATTAAAGCCCCTCTCTCTTCTTCCCCAAAATCTCTCGCTCTCTTCTCCTAAACCCTACCTCGTCTCCGATCTCAGTTTCTCTGCACATCGCCACCACCATTGCTGATGGTAATCTCTCGCTCTCCTTTCGCTGTTTTTGTTTCTGTTTCTGTTTGGTTTCGCGATCTCGCTCTTCAATTATCCGATTGGATCTCGACACAAGATTTTCACTGTTCACATGTATTTTTTTGAATTTGTTTGTTTGTAGGCTTTACCTAATCAGCAGACTGTTGATTACCCGAACTTCAAGCTCGTCATCGTCGGTGACGGAGGCACAGGTAATTCTTCAGTTTTGCACGGAAATGATGTATATATATTTGCTACGCGTTCTTGTTGGATTCTTAGTTGTTATACCTGTTTTATGTTCGTTTTGAGTATATTATCTTTCTAATAAAAAAAATGGCGATGCTGTTGTGAATGATTTCATGGAATTTGTTTTTTAAGTGTTGTGTTTCTTTGTCTTTCTTGTAGCTTAGTGACTGATTTGGTTACAATATTGGATAACGATTGATTTTACGCTCTGAATGCACAATCTTTTTGCTATGGAAAATGGATGTAGCTTAGAGGGATCCATATTGCCTAGGAAATTTTGGAGCTTTTAAGTTCAAGATTGGATGTTCAGTGTTAGTCAATTATATTGATCTGATGAAAATGTAAAGATTTTGGCATGATAAGGATAAGGAGAGATTTGTAATAAAGTTGCACAAGGAACTCAATTCTAGTATTTGCTGTTTTATATTTGCAAAGTTTGGTAATTTACTGGTTTCATATGTGATGCAGGAAAAACTACTTTTGTGAAGCGTCATCTTACTGGCGAGTTTGAGAAGAAATATGAACGTAAGTGTTTTATATGGGGTGCTTATGTGGGTCTCCTTAACTGTCACTTTATATCTATATTCTTGTATTAATAATATGTATTTTTGTGTACAGCAACCATTGGTGTTGAGGTCCATCCATTGGACTTCTTCACTAACTGTGGGAAAATCAGATTTTACTGCTGGGATACTGCTGGGCAGGAGAAATTCGGTGGTCTTAGAGATGGTTACTAGTGAGTGGATTGTGTACTTTGTTGCATTCTATTGTTTGTAAGTAGATTAGTTATGTTAATGTTAAATTGCACATTCTGAGAAGTGAAAACAGATGGCTAAGTTGCTATGCAATTGGGAATTCAATTATGTTTTAAACTCTAGATCAAAGAGCAACACTTGTTTGCATTAACCACTATCAGCATAATGTCACGGGCCTACTTGAGGTTCTAATGTTTTGTGCCTTTCATTTGCAGTATCCATGGACAATGTGCAATCATCATGTTTGATGTTACTGCTCGGTTGACATACAAGAATGTTCCCACTTGGCACCGTGATCTCTGCAGGTATGTCCTTCAACTTCCATGAACTTCTCCTTTTAAATGTCAGGGTCCCTTGCATTGCAATTTCTTTGGTTATAACTCTACCGTGATTCTATTGTAGGGTGTGTGAGAACATCCCCATTGTTCTCTGCGGGAACAAGGTTGATGTGAAGAACAGGCAAGTGAAGGCCAAGCAGGTCACTTTTCACAGGAAGAAGAATCTGCAGTATTATGAAATATCTGCCAAGAGCAACTACAATTTCGAAAAGCCTTTCTTGTACCTTGCTAGGAAGCTTGCAGGGTAATGGAAAGTTCCTGTTTTTAATGTTATAGTTAAGTTAAATATGTGAATTTTGCATTGAATTGATGATTGCTCTGGTGGTTGTAGTGACCCTAACCTTCACTTTGTGGAGTCTCCTGCTCTTGCTCCTCCGGAAGTGCACATTGACTTGGCCGCACAGCAACAGTAAGCACACTCATTTTCTTCTAATTCCATTTATTTTCATGCTGAGATATATGATTAGTCTTGTATATCATGTGATATGGTTGTGGTGTCATTTGGTAGGCACTTCATTTAGGTTTCCTCTAGTGTTTGTTTTCACCTGAACATCTGATAACTATGTTGCTAAATGAACAATGTCTGTTAGTGGTCTTCATTTGATTCTCTTACTATTTTGCAATACAAACAGTTTGTTATTGTCTCCATTTTATTTCTTTGAAAACCCGATTGAAACTGAAGTGGTCATGTTTTTCCCTTAAACAGGCATGAAGCTGAACTTGCTCAAGCTGCCAATCAACCTCTTCCCGATGATGATGATGATGCATTCGATTAAGACGTGCTTGAACCTGGGGGAGAGCGATTTGGTGTTTGATTCTCGTAGTACTGTGATCAATGGAAGGAATGTCTGGCGGGCAGCAGCATTTTAGTAGTGTAGTGTAGGGCTTAAATATTGAAAACCATGGAGTACTACTGGTTATGTTTTTGTTTAGTTATCGTCATTATCCTGTTCTTTTTTGTTTCTCTCCATGGAAGATTTGATTGTGGTGGCTAAAGCTGTTTACATTGTGCTGTTTTCTTAATGGATTTTGTTCTGTTCCAAAATGAGAAAGAAAGATCATCTTTCAGTTCATGTTGATTTCTCCCTTCGTTTTTTCTTCTTTCTAATGCATATGTACATATCTTCAATAAGTTCAGTTGTTAGGGGCTGTGAAGTGTGAATGATCCTCCAAAATTATCATTGATTTTTGTCCTATGCAATTTCATTACCATTAACTAGGAAAGGATTTATGAAGATTTCATTTTATTTTAGATCTTGCACTTTATTTTCTATAAATTAAGTGCATATGCAAAATGTAACGCTAAATGTTAAGATAGGATGAATAATGGGGCGAGTAAGAGAAACCTAGGGGCAGCAGTTGGCGGGGTCATTTGTGACCACTATAGGTGATGTTCGGCGTTTGTTGCTGTACTGATGGGTCTCCTGGTAGGTTTGGAGTTGGCTTGGTCGGAGGGTTTTGGTTTATGTTGACTCAATGGCAGTGGTGAAGCGAGTTAAGAGCTCCGAGAAGAGTGACTGGCATACTCAAGCAGTAATAAGAGGATATCATAGTTCTTTTATATCGTGATTGGCATACTCAAGTAGTGGTAGAAGATATCAGAGTTCTTTTAGATCATGACTGGCAGATGCTTTAGAATCAGGGCTATAGAGAGCAATATGGTGCCAGATAAGCTTTCTAATTTGGGTTGCTTTCAGTTTGAAGGCTGACTTATTCATAGAGAAGTACCGCCCGGACGTGGCAGAGTTGCTGAAGGAGGACGGGAGAGGGGTCTCCGGGAGTAGGATGGTTGCGTTGTAATTCTCCATGAGTAGGATGGTTGCGTTGTAATTGTCTTTTATTTTTCTGCAAGGGTAAAATTGACTACTACTCACAAGAAACCTAAATTAAAACCTGGAAAGGATTTCCAAGGGTTTAGAGTTTTTGTGTGGCTCGTCTCCCACTGGAATGTGTGGTCGGTGTTGGGATTGTGTTGTGATAATGTTTAGGTTTATGTGGGGAAGGGGGTGGCGGCTAGAGGTTAATATAAGGAGTAGGGTTGCATGAGACAAGGATAGAGATAGAAAAAAAGAGGTTGAGAGAATTTGTGGTAGAGTTGGGTGTAAGAGAGTCAAGTAAGGAGATAAGGATAGTGTGCCGAGGGGAGGAGATGATGGTGGGGCTGCAGGTATCAGGTATGGCGGTCGGCAGGTGGTTGTGGGGCTGTGCGCGGGAGGAATGGTAGGGGTTAGGGTTGGTATGGGCGTGGTGGTGCTCGGGTGGAGGGTAAGTTGAGTGTGAGGGTAGGGCCTGGACCGGCGGCGGAGGTTGAGGAGATGACGGATCGGGTTCAAGGGATGGGTTTGGATGATGAGGAAACCGTGTTCAAATACGACGGGTCGGAGGTAGTAGGGTCGCATGTCGATGGTGGGGTGATAAGTTTTGTAGGATGGTTCTTGATGGAGGGTCCAGTGAACTTCGTCAATATGCAGCATATGACAGCTTGGTTATGAAGGTCGCGGAAAGGGGTCACGACCAAGGATTTAGTGGATCCGTCTCCAAATCCAAGGAAGGTGACACCATTCTTTTTCGAATTTTATGGCGAAGAGGATACGGCACGAGTTGAACAACATGGGCCATGGACTTACAATGAGAAGGTTGTGTTGTTGGAGCGGCTTAGAGCGGGAGATAACCGTACAATATGGAGCTGAACCGGTTGGATATTTGGGTCCAAGCTAGAGGTATCCCGATGGATACATGACATAGAAGGTATGTCGTGATTTGGGGTGTGCGGTGGGTCTTTTTATGGAGTCTGATCCGCATAACTTTAAGGGAGGGTAGAATTCTTATGCACGCTTTCGGGTTCAGTTGGATGTTAGGAATCTGTTACAGAAGAAAGCTAGGATGAAGGTGGCACAGTCGCATAACCACATTATTTATTTCCAATATGAAATTATTTCTATTGTGGGCGTCTAGGGCACATTTAAAGTGATTGTGTTCGGGTGAATGTTGATGGTGGGTCGAGCAGTGAAAGAGCACATGGAGAATTTTTTATTGCACCTAAGGGGAGAAGTAGTTACATTGGTGCCCAGTGGATTAGGTCTAGTGCGGATCAAGTTTGGGACCCAGTGGAGGAAGAAGGCGAGAACATAATTTCAACTACTCTCCAAGAAACTGCGGAGACGGACATGAGGGTGGTGGCAGTTTTCAAGAGAAAGAGGAGAGAAGGGATGAAAGATCATGGTCAGCCGGAAGATGGGCCAAAAAACGGCCATGGCGCAGATATGGGCATTCAGGTCGCAAAGATTAAAGAGGAGGATGGGTGGCTTTCGCGGTAGAATAAGGTTGCAGAGTAGTTCTAACTTTACCGATTCACGATGAGAAAAAAGTTTGGCAGAGTTTGACATTGGTACCACAGGCTGGGGGCAGGGCTTGCCTAGTACCCCCGGCTTGCAAAATCGGGTAACTTCCGATCAATTCGAGTTTTTACTTTTTGGGAAAATTCTTAGTGGAGGTCGTGGAAATTATTACCATGTTTTGTTTAGTTTATTTGTTGTATTTGGTAGTTTGGATATTTTCTTTTCCATGATTGTAATATCCTTTTTCTAACTAATGAAAATTGGTAGTTGAAGGTAAAAAAAAAAAAACCGAAACAATTTCCTGCGCCTATATATAGAGAGCAAAATTTCCTTCTGTACGATGCTCTGTTCACTGTGAAGAAGAAAGATGAGAAATTTTTCAGTGAAGAAGAAGAAGAAGAATAGGAATAGGAAGGGAGATTCAAGTAAATTCCTGATCTTCGTTCTGGGAGTCTTCGGTGAGCATTGCCTCTACAAGTTAGACCTAAACCGCCACTTTACCGCAACCAATCCACGACGACGACCACCACTTAAGCCTCGGCAGATGCAATCACTTCCTCACTATCATCAAGACTCTTCCACCATTATTACCTGATCCTTATTTGAAGGTTTGTCGCGCAACTCAGCTCCTTATGGGCATGGCCATGGTTGCTATGGGTTCACAAATATTTATGTTGGGTGGTCATGGTAAAGGCATTTGGAGAAGTAGAGACGTGTTTGCGATTGATATTCATAATTTAGATTCAAATTGTGGTTGAAGAAGGCCACTCGCATGAATTCTGAAAAGAGAGAGCCCTTAGCCTGTGCCATCGGAGGTCAGATTTATGTGATGTCCGATCCTTCTTTCCCCGGAGAGGGTGACGTTTTCGAGTGCTACGATCCCCGCTCTAACTCCTGGACTATTCTTCCCAGCCCTCCCTCTCCCTCTACCTCTACCTGCACTGCTCTTCCAAATTATGATGAATTTGAGATTATTCTAACCGATCGAAGCACTGATTTGAGTCATGCTGTGGTGGGCTCCAACTTGATCATCTCGCTGGGAAGACCTTGTAGCGCTGTTTACGCCTTCCACACCGCCCAACCACACAGAGGTTGGAGGAGGATTTTCCTCTCTTCAACTCCTTCCCTCTTGCTCAATTTCATTCCTTTCAGGCCACAATCATCCTTCCCAATCCGGGACCATACTATATTTTCGCGCCACTACCACTATCGCAATTCTGCATATCTGGACGAGTTTCTGCAAAATAGATTCAACATAGGCAATGGGGATTCATTTGTGTGCACCTTTGGTGATCTGGGATCGGAGTTTGTCAAGATTTCAATTGCCCCATTGAGGGGTGTCAATGTGAGCTCCAGGCTGCAGAAATTTGTGGAGTGTCCAACTGGGGATAAAGTGGCTCCTATTGGGGATGGACTTGTCTTGCTTGCTCATTCCGGCTCCAAAAGAAACTCCCATGGAGAAGGAGAAGGTGCTATTCATTATACTTTTGATATCTTTCGAGTCGAAGAAGAAGATGATAAGTGCAACTATGTGGCTTCCAACATTTCCTCAGCTGTGTTCCGCGCAACTCATCTATGGGGCCGACTGACATCTCACACACACACCTTTGTGTGCAAGGATGGTATTTTCACTAACTAATGAATCTATATTTATATTAGTTCGTTTATACCATATAGTAGAAGTAGTAAACATGTTAGGATTTCAAACTTTGGTGCTTTCGGATGTTCTTATAATCGCTAACAAACCTGCAAGCTTGTAATTGTAAGTAACTTACAGTAACAAACCTGCAAACCTGCAATCCCGGACCATACTATATTTTCGCGCCACCACCATGACCAGGAGTCTAATTTCTAGACGAGTTTCTGCAAAATAGATTCAACATAGGCCATGGGGATTCATTTGTGTGCTCCGTGGGTGATCTGAGATCAGATTTTGTCAAGATTTCAATTGCGCCATTGAGTGGTGTCAATGTGAGTTCCAGGCTGCAGAATTTTGTGGAGCGTCCATCTGGGGATGGACTTGTCTCGCTTGCTAATTCCGGGTCTAAAAGAAACGCCCAAGGAAAAGGAGACGGTCCTATTCGTTATACCTTTCGAGTCGAAGAAGATGATGAGTGCAACTATGTGGCATCCAACAGACGCCCAGGTTTGGCACTCTCCAACTCCTGCCACGTATACATTAAAAAGAACTACCGACCACACTACTTTCATATAATAGATACCAGATAACAAGAATACACAGGTTCCAAATCATTCTATATGTTACTGATTCATTTACTAATAATTTCAACGTCATAAGCAATAGTAATATCCACATTGATTGAGTTAGCAAACTAGTGATTCAATACAATTGAAAAGAGAAATGCACTCAACAAAAAATGATCATAATAAGCCAATCTAGTGTTGTGAATTTCACTCAATTCATTTGAGTCCCCAAAACATTTTGCCACTTACCGGCTTCAACATTTGTTTTCAATCAACATGTATAGATTTTCTGTTACGACATATTAAATAAAATTAAATAGTAATAATAAATTGCTACGTCAAAAATATGTTTATATTAAATAATACCTCAT